>JBAIZZ010000272.1:474219-506145 GCA_037355905.1 Heliconius aoede
TCATTGAAATGGATAATTGAATAAAATTTTATTTATTAAAAATATATGTATATTTTTATTTCACATACTTATCGCAACATAAAGCTTTCATTACACATATGTAGAGGTGACAAAGTAGATAATAAAAGAAAAAAATCAAGTCATGGCGGGAGCCTAATTGCTCTTATTCGCTCGAACTGTGAACGGTTACACTATCACCACTGGAATCAAGTCACTGTCTGCCAACTATTTAATTTGAGTCTGTTGTGACGGACGTCCGTTAGTCTCATTCAGTATCCCAGTAGCCAGTCCATCCAAATTCCATTCAATAATCCTTAGTTTGTATTTCCACATTTTCCATATTTCCTACGCATTAATGAGCAACCATCTCCAGGCAATACCTATGGTCACCCATAAATGGACCCCGGCTGATGCGTTGCAAAAATCATTTGTATATTCTCTAAGGGATCTCTACGTGTTGGACCTGTGTCCCTACGCAAGCCTTCCAAAGGACGGAGTTCTTTTGAAACCGAGTATTATGAAAGAGAAACATAATAATAATATATAGAAGATAAGGTGTATTCAAATTCTCTTATATGATAAATTATCTCTTATATGCCAAAATGGCAAATTGCCCGCCGCACCGCGCTGACGAGTCTTAATTCCAGTGACCAATTTAAACATGTCATACATGTCAAACATGCATACAATACTTGTATAATAATTATTTCTTACCCAATAAAAGACATCAGATACGTTGTGCATTTACAACGAATTTCAAATCTTGCAAAATATAAAAAGAAAGTATTATTTACCTTTACATAACGAACTTCATTTGAGCATTTTATTTATGAATTATAAAGAGGTTTGCGCAGCGGCACCAGGATGCGGCTGTACTTGTTAAATAAATAAATACTATAAATATTAAATATTCTCAATTATATAAATATAAAAGTTCATAATATAATTTATGCTTGTTAATTTTACCTTAATATTAATGTGCTTTGTTTAAATTAATTCTCGATAATAAATAGTGTACAAAAAAGATATCATATCTCTCCGAGATATAAATAAATACTTATCAAGGTTATCAGTTATTCAATCCATACGTCTACTTTTCCCTTCATGGTTGGTGGTTGAACACTATGTTATATTTATAATATTATTCAATGGTTTAGATGATTGTAGACACGATGCTCCGTTATTTTTATAGGATGACGACTGTGAAATCAATAAGCTTATCAAGTACCAAACATTGGCTGTAAAATCGTTTACAAGACATTTGGCTCACAACAGATTAATAGTAAATTTATTAATGCATTGAAATTGACAAATGTTACAAAACTAAATTTGAATGAAAACAACTAAACTGATTTTAGATACCAATGCTTCATTTATATCAACGTCAGCGACCCGCTCGCCTTTTCGCCCTCTTGCACACACACAACTATTATTTACTAAGCTGGATAACTTATATATTCTAACTTATATATTATATATCATAAAAGACAATGTCTATACATTAAAAACCAAACTTTCAGCTCAATTCAATAAAACAAATACTTTATTTATACTAATATAATTTTTTTTTAATATAACTTTTTTTAACATCAAAACGAGTACTGTTTGTTTTTAAAATGTTTTTATTGTTAAATAAGTAACAAATAAACTAAATCTAAGTAATGAGTTTGTTGATATCGCTCAAGAAAAGGATACTTTACCACGCTGATAAAGATATTTGTAAAAGTTTACAAAGTTTCAAAGCTTCCAATACTTGCTAAGCAAAATATTTAAAGTTAAAAGGACTTGTGTACTAGATATGTAAATACCTATTCGACATTTTGATTAAAATATCGTTCTACAACTGTAAGGTAATTTTTAATAAACAACTCAGTTACGTCCAGTAACCCAAAAAGAATACTAAATGTAGGGAATGTAGGGAAGTATTCCAAAATATATTATATGTATATTTATGTATTTTTTATGTTATTTTTTTTTTATGGGAGAGGACAAGGCAAACGAGCGAAAGTTTTTTTTTTAATAGTTAACGCGCAAGCTAGTGTCTGCTGCACAACTGTACGATCAGAGTATACCGAGTCCACTGTGCTACCGTCTGCCTACAAAAATACGCTACGTCATGTTTGATACATGTGAGATACTCGTTTGGAAAACTATTATTTGCATTGTGATGGAAAAGAACCGAGAAAGTATGGATGCGGTGCGATGATGCTCTTCTAAGACACATTACGTACACTTAAGAAATAAATATTTTATCTGGCCTTCAGTGATAAAGAATTTTTGATATCGGTTAAAAAACACCACTGTGACAAATATTAAATCTTTGGTGCATAGAAAGATTTGGATTACTCATTGAATTTATACAGTTTCGATATTTTTCCTTATTCAATTTTTATTTATATAAAACCAATTATTTAGGAAGCAATTTTTTTCGAAACATGAAAGTGATAACAGTTTTATTGTTATTTGCTGTGTACGTCTCAGCTTTATTCGAAGAACGTATGCTCTCCAAGCACAACACAGCCTATGGGTATTTAACAATGTATGGGATGCCAGAGGCGGAAAGAATAAAGAAAGCAGAGGAAAATTATTTGAAGCAGTCATCTACCAGAATCTACAACGGAATCCCAGCCAAGCGTGGACAATTTAAATATCTAGTAAGCTAATGAAATATTAAATTTGCCCTTATAATATTATAATAACAACGACATCCTGGTGCAGTGGGGGAATGTTAATTTATAACTACCTACGTGCATCATTTCTAACTTCGATCTACAAAGGACTCGAATCAAACAAAGGTTCTTGTTAGGCCGCCGTATATACTAATATATTTATATATGTTACTCATATTCATAAAATACCTTGGTAATGTAGAATACCCAGAACTTGTAGTTAATGTATAAAAATCAGCGGCCCGCACTAAGCAGGGTAGGCAGAGGGAAACTAGTGATAACACATTCCGTTCCCCACTTTTTGCCGATTTCTGGAGGCATTGCATGTTGAGTGGCAGAATTCAACGCCACCCTTTGCCTCGACACCAGAACTAAGAAATGGAAATATAAACGTAAATAAATATTTCACTTCCTCGAGTGAGAATCAAACCCACAATGTCAGGACGCCCCAAATACTTTATACATTGCCGAGGTGTTGTGTAGGATACAAAAATTATACAGATTGAAGCAAGGACAAGTACACTATTATAAAATGAGTATATATTTGATTAGCTCAAAAACTATCTTATCATCAGGCAGGATTGATTGGAGAATTCCATGAAACTAGTAATAGAAGTGTATGTGGAGCTGTACTGGTCAGTCAAACCCGCATCCTCACCGCTGCCCACTGCTGGAACGATGGTGTGAACCAAGTTTCAAGAGTAACAGTTGTTTTGGGATCTACTCTATTATTCAGTGGGGGCATTAGACTACAAAGTAGCGACGTAGTCGTTCATCCTCGATGGGTTCCGTGGCTCATTCGCAACGATATTGCTATCATCCGCCTTCCTACAACACCAGTGTCGGGTAAGGAAAATAAGATCACTTTGTTGATTGAAAGTGTAATTTTTATTGTGTGTCACACATAAAAAAAGTCTTTTCTTTTTGCTTCAGATAACATTAAGGCTATTGCTTTACCAACTGAATCCCTTGTCAATGAAAATTTTGTTGGAGAAGACGCAATTGCTTCTGGATTTGGATTGATAAACAACGGTAAATAAGTATATGGGAACGGAATGTCTTAACACTAGGTTCCCTCTGCCTATCCTGCTATGTCCGGCATATAGTGTAAAATAAAAAAATATATTTTTAGATTTATCTATGGTCGATATATATTATATGTATATATTCTCCAAACTTAACGTAATTAGAGCTTTAAATTTAAACCATGTTAATTGCTGCGTATGCATATATAATTGAAATATATAGTAAAAGAAATTTTTCCTGTTCGTTATCGATAACTATTTACTCAGTTGGTATTCGAAATTTGCTCGGATCTGTGGATACCATTTCATGAAGATATCGATCAACGAAACGAATACTTACCACATTTCTTGGCCATATAACAGTACAGACTTTATATTAATTAGATAATTAGACCAAAAATCCTGAGTATACCTGTATTGGTTATTTTACGTGAAAATTACCTTGACTTCTGCAATTCGTGTAGAGATGTCATGTACCTCCGAATTTTATTATTATAAATTTGTAATTTCAATTTGTAATTTTCACACAATGGAAATATATTTAGATGCTGTATTAACTGAAGAACAACTCTCAAGGTTTGGTAGAATGACTGTACTTGAAAACAGACAGTGTTTATTTGTGTTCCCGTTATTTCTTCACTCTACAAATATTTGTACGAATACATTTGGAAAATCAAGTACATGCAGAGGAGACTCGGGTGGCCCACTGGTTGTAGAAAGGAACGGTGAACCTGTTCTAGTAAGTTTCTTAACTAATACTAAACTAAACTTAATTTAAAACAACATTTTTATTAATGAGTGACAGTTAGTTATAAATTACAACTAATTCACATTTTTAAGTGATCCAAGCTCAAAATTTTCTATTACCTACCTACCCATATATTTTTCTATACGTGTAAGCTAAATGTAGTAAAAAGAATAAATTGTATAACAAAGAAAAAACTTAAATATCGTATTGTAATTTCAGATCGGGCTAACTTCCTTCGGATTTACGCGATGTGATATTGGCTTCCCTACTGTCTTCGTCAGGATTACATCGTACATTGATTTTATTAAAGAAAATATATAAAATTTAATGTAATATTTTATTTTTGAAACGCGCTTATACATTAATCAATTATAATCAGCATATCGGAGTCCACTGCGGGACATAAGCCTCTGTCACAACGCTTGTATACTTGAGGCCGTCGTGATGTAACACAAGGATGTGACTGTAACGTGACAGTTGTGGGTTCGATCCCCCCTCGAGGAAGTGAAATATTTATTTACGTTTATATTTTCATTTCATCGCTCTGGTGTCGAGGCAAAGCGCGACGTTGAGTTCTGCCACTCAACACATAATGCCTCCACCAATCGGGAGAAAGTGAGGAACCCTTACTGTGTGGAATACAGCTTGAAGTTGATTTGATTTTTTATTTATATTACAAAACGGATTACAGTGAATTTCTCCACTATTTAGTTGCTTGTAAATATTTTATTATAATATTACGCAGCAAAATACATTTTTTCTTATTATCGATAATTTTAAAATAAAACTGATTATTTAAAATTTTAATAATTACAAGTAATTGCTAATAATATAATTATTAATATTACATAGTAAGTATTATTGTTTAATATAATTGTTACGTGAAATGAAACACATTTGACAGCATGACGGAGTAATATTTTGACAATCATTTTGTGATCTGTGTGAATATAGCGTTTCGTTGTTTAGTGATTTTTTACAATAAACTGTTAATAATGGAAGAAATTGGAATTATTCTACCTGAAAAGGTAATATTATTGATAACGACAAAACTTTTGCAATAATCTGATCTGATTGTTTAATATTAATACATAAATTTATTAATATTAATTCCTTTTTTTAGGATGATCAAGCCCCGGACACCAAGGGAATTGCATTTGTAGGTCCACAAACCTTTGATGAATTAGAATCTGAAGATCTTTACACAAAATATAAGGTAATGACTATATTATTATTTTATTTGTACGTAAATAATACTTATTTTTAGTCTCATATAAATAATCTCTAGTCATCTTAATTTTGAACTATAAAAATAAAAAGTTTTATTAAATTCAATTTATAGAAATTACAAAGAATGCTTGAATTCCTTGAAGTACAAGAAGAATATATTAAAGATGAACAAAGGAATTTGAAAAAAGAATACCTCCATGCTCAAGAAGAGGTTAAAAGGATTCAATCAGTACCACTTGTTATTGGACAATTCCTTGAAGCTGTTGATCAGAACACTGGAATAGGTAATACCGTGTCTTCTGTGTTTTTCACTGAACTGTATCAACTAAGACTTGAATACTTTTTTTAAAGTTGTTGGTCAGATTGCTGTTAGCAATATGACCCTTCAGTATCTTTGTTTTTCTATTTTAAAAAGGAGTTAGTAATGTATGAAACTAAATTTTAAAAATAGAACGTTTAACTCAGAGAAAACATATCTAATATAATTGTATATTTTAGTACAATACATAATAATAATATATTCGATGTTTTCAGTCGGCAGTACAACAGGGTCTAATTACTATGTGCGCATCTTGTCCACCATAGACAGGGAGTTGTTGAAGCCATCGGCATCTGTTGCATTACACAAACATTCTAATGCATTAGTAGATGTGTTGCCCCCAGAGGCTGACAGCTCTATATCTATGTTACAAGCAGGTATGTATAATAGACATTTTATTTTTATACCTTCATGTAGTATCCTGCAGGAAAGGTAGAAGGGAACTTAGTGTTGAGACACTGTTCCTCACACATCACCCAATTTATAAATATTATATCTGTAGTGGCACAGCATAATGCAGCATTGTAGCTGTAGTATCTAAACAAAGGAGGTTTTAATGGAGCCATCACGATGTTGTTGAACAGGTGGTGACAGTAAATATAATGTTTGGTCTTTTGTACTCACTATGGTAATGGGCTTGTTGCCCACTCAAAGTAATGAATAATTTTTTTCTTTTAATTTTTTTATTTCCCCTCCTTAGGAACATGACAAAGCTCGTAATTCAGTTCTAATCTCGAAAATTGGGCTGTGTATGGGGAACACAGTGTCACAAAGTCCCTCTGCAGTTTGAAATTAGACACAAACTTATTGTTATCAAGATTTATTTAAGAAAAAATACTATTTCAGATGAGAAACCTGATGTCCAATACTCAGATATAGGAGGTATGGACACACAGAAGCAAGAGATTAGGGAAGCTGTAGAACTGCCACTCACACACGTTGAGTTGTATCGTCAAATCGGTATTGAGCCTCCAAGAGGTGTGCTAATGTATGGTCCACCAGGTTGTGGAAAAACAATGTTGGCTAAAGCTGTTGCTCATCATACTACAGGTTTGTAAATAATTTAGAACTACACAATTATTAATCTACTAGAGGTGCACCTGCGGCTCTGCGCCGGTTTCGCGGTTTTAATCCTGATCCCTGGACATTCCGGGATAAAAAATTGCCTATAACATATAGTCTATATATGCTCCATAACCTCCTCTATTCAGTGAAAGTCCCATAAAAATTGGTTCAGCTTTTCCAGAGGACAAGCAGAAAGATAGACAAACAAAAACATTAAAAGTGTTAGTGTTTTAGTATCAGATAAATTACTATACTCCAGTGAAATTAAAACTTAAGTCACTTTTATAATAATATTAATGTAAGGTAAGTTGATATAATGCTCCTGTCATACAATGATTGTCATTAAAGTGATTGCAAATTAACAACTATGTATTTGAATATAATAATACTTTTTAGAGAATGTATAAGACTTGAATGTAGCTGGATAGCGGGAATCCGCACCTCTTGATTAACATCCAACTTGGACAGTCTTTTGCTTTCCTAAGTGTAGAATATGAAAAAGTCTTTTGCTTACCTAGGTGTAGAGTAACATTTTAAAAATGATACAAATATTTAAATTAAATAATCATTTTTCTTATAGCTGCATTCATACGTGTCGTGGGTTCAGAGTTTGTGCAAAAATACTTGGGTGAAGGTCCTCGCATGGTCCGCGATGTGTTCCGCCTCGCCAAGGAAAACAGTCCCGCTATTATATTCATTGATGAAATAGATGCTATTGCTACCAAGAGGTAAATACACTTTTTTAGTTTCAAACTGTATCCCTCAACACCATAGGCAGAAAGGACCTGGGATCCTCACGTTAAGATGCTTCGTTCCTATTAAAACACTTCCGTCCAATTTTCGCAATCAAACCCACAGTTTGTCTCTGCGCCTCGACTGGCCTCCATTTCTTTTTTATTTTTCGGTGGAAAGGGGGAGTGCTCTAGTCCCTCGCCTACCCTGCTACAGGCGGTATACAGCTTGCTGAAAGCTGAAAAAAAAATACATATTTAATAATTTTATTTCTTTACACATTTTTGAATATTTCTGTAAAAATAAAATTTAATTTCAGATTTGACGCCCAAACTGGTGCGGACAGAGAAGTTCAGAGAATTCTATTGGAGTTGCTCAATCAGATGGATGGGTTTGATCAGACAACTAATGTCAAAGTGAGTATAAGGAAGAGTTAAATAATAGTTTTTATCTTAAAATTTAAAATTATGATATTATATCTTCACGCGGGTATCGCCTCCCTTTCCCACTTTCCGTACTGTTTATGAGACTGTGTGTTGAGTGGCGGAACCTGTGAAATTGTTATTTAAAATGGTTTGTTATTTTGTTTCAGGTGATTATGGCCACAAACCGTGCCGACACATTAGACCCGGCGTTGCTCCGTCCCGGACGTCTGGACAGGAAGATTGAATTTCCACTTCCTGACAGGTGTGTTGATGGTACTCTAAAAGTTATTATAAATAATTGAGATTGAGAAGCAAAAACTTCAACAATATTAATTTCTTTTTATTGGAGACTAGTCAAATTACAGACTTTTTGTTCATGTATTTTATTTTATAAAATTTTTAATTTTATTTGTCAGATAGACAAGGCGCAATCGACTTTTTTTCTTATATTAAATAAAAAACAATATTTGTTAATTAATAACTGTACACATTCCAGGCGTCAAAAACGTCTAATCTTCTCAACGATAACAGCAAAAATGAACTTATCAGAAGAAGTTGATTTAGAAGAGTTTGTAGCTCGCCCCGAAAAAGTTTCCGGAGCAGACATCAATGCCATTTGCCAAGAGGCAGGCATGCACGCCGTGAGGGAAAACAGGTAAAATAATATCATTTTTATCGAAGGCCGTCTTGGCGCAGCGGCACAAGCGAGATACTTATGGATTTGATTCCAAGTCGAAAAATGAAATTAATAACTACTTTTACAGTGGCTTAAGCTGAACTTTGATTGTAGGAGGACCAGGAAAATACACTTTATTATAAAAACTGTATCAATTTTACAACAGATACTGCATCCACATAATTTATACTTAAATCTCTAATTTGTTGTCTCCATGATATTTCCCTTCTTTTATTTAAATATTTTACTTCTTGGTCATGTAACCAATGTATGTACATTGTTCCACTCTTGTACAATGGTAGTGTCTTATCTTATCTGTAATTGTATATTTCTATGAAATGGAAGCCAAAAATAAAATATTAAGAATTAAATATATGTTGCTACTTTCACTACAATGTTGGTTGTCAAAGAGCAACATAACTTGTAGGCCAAGAAAATGGTGTTACACCTACACTCTATACAAACTCACAAAAAGGCAAAGCTCAGCTATATACCCCACAGATTGTATAATGTTTCATATACACACTTCATTTAAATATTTTCTTTAAAAAAACAATCATAGGTACTCATTGTTTATGTACTGTCTGTAAATTGTTTCAGGTATATTGTGCTGCCAAAAGATTTTGAAAAGGGTTACAAAAATAATATCAAGAAAGACGAAAGCGAGTACGAGTTCTACAAATAAGTGTTTAATTATAATTTTTGTCATAATAATCTGAATAAAAATTAAATAATTTAAATCGTCGTATCATTTCATTTAAATAAGGGAGAAAAAATAAAAGATATGTTTTTTTTTCTAAATCTATATTTTTTAACAGTTCTTATTTAACAATGTGATAATACAATATATTTGGCATACCTTATGAAAGTGATATACAATAATGAGTAATTTACTAATTTGTTACATGGAAATGGTGGAAACTTATTGGTGATTTGGAAGAACTGCTGCATATTAATATGAGTCTAAGGCAGCTTGTGATCCCCTTAACATGTTACATATCAAAAGCCAAATAAACGTCTAATCGAAGACCTGTTGTAAAAATGAGAACAGTAATAATATAGTTATCTATTTGTTATTTAATTTTGTTTGCTCGTATAAAATGGCTGTCAATTGTTTAAAACAATATTAAACGTATTTTGAATGAATACTCAACTTGGGTATTGATTCCACATATCTTTATATTAAAAGATCATTATGTTATTTTTGCATTTATTAGGTTTATTAGTTGGTTCATCTATGTAGTTTACATATTACTTTATTAGGTTAGTCTAGGTCAATCTTCTCCCAAAGAAATTTTTACAGGAATAATTTAAACTTATTCAATGTGATGAAATAATAATCAGTTATGGAAAGTTGTTATTGACCTAGTTTATATATCTGATGTGATTTGTCCACTCATAGGTAGACTTTTTTTTATTTTAATCTTTTGGTGTTTGTTCCTAAAATCGAACCTAAAATTTCCGTTGATAGTTTACTTCAACACCAGTTCGCACCAGCCCTACACAATCGACCTAGTGGTCCACCGGGGGATCGACGCCATGGGCATCGAGGCCCTCCCGGACGCCTTCGTTTCCGACCATCAGCCTGTCCTGGTCACCCTCACGGGCAGGCTGATGGTCGTGACCAGGACAGGCTGACATTGGCCAGCGGACCACCCCCTAGAAGATGCATCTCGAGGGCGCAGTTCGAGACAACTCTCGCCGTGCGCCCGCGACAACACCAACTAGCCGCCGCGACTCCTATAGCCGACGCCCCGAGCATCAATCAACTAGAGGCCCAGCTGACAGCGTCCATTCAGGGCGCTATGGAGGAAGCCGCCACTGTTGTCACCTCCCGCTCACTGCCGCCAGTTCCGCCGCATGTCTGCGCCCTCATCCAGCGGAAAAGGAGGGTCCGCTTGTAATGGCAGCGTACCCGGGATTCCGGATAAAGACCGAGCTGAACAAGCTCATCGAGCACGTCCGGGAGGCACTCGTTACCGCCGGCGCCATGTTGGCTTCAGGAGCACCCACTCAACACTCACGTTTAGCACCCGGGGTTACTCTGCAAGGTTCAAACCATCGGCGTCCCGCACTACATCACGCAGACCCTGGCCGAGTACCTCCATGGCCGGACATTCTGCGTGAGGGTGAACAGTGTGCGTTCTGCCAGCCACCCAATCGCCGCCGGAGTACCACAGGGCAGCATCTTGTCACCCACCCTGTACTCCTTATACACCGATGACATCCCGACGCAACAGGACTCAACGTTGGCGCTATACGCTAACGACATCGCCCTGCTCACGAAGTCGCTGAACCTCAAGCGTGCTTGGGGGGGCTTCAGCGAGCCCTTGACCTGCTGCCGGACTGGCTGGCGGAGTGGAGGATTGCGCTCAACGTCGCCAAGACGCAGTACATTTCCTTCGAACACCAGAACAGACAGTCTCCTCTGCTGCGCCTGCAGGGCCAACAGGTCCCGTGGAGCCCCAGCGTGACCCACTTGGGAGTCGTCATCGACAGACGACTGAACATGACAGGGCATGTGAAGAAAGCGACCGGCGCGACCAGAATCGCGCTCACCCTGTTGCGTCCCCTCTTCAGCTCTCGCACCTTCTGCTGAAGACGAAGTTACCGCTGTATAAGGCGTACGTCAGGCCCCACTTAATCTATATGAGGCCGGCGTGGTATGCACTCCTGAGTGTCAGGCAACGGCGAATCCTGCAGGTGGTCCGGAACCTCGCCCTACGGCGAATCTTCCAGGGCCCCCTCGTCGTCCGGAACTCCACCCTTCACCGGGATCTACGTATTGAGAGCTTTGAAGAATACATCGGCCAGCTGGCGACCAACGCTTTTCGCCGAGCCGACGCTTCAGACCACCCGCACCTGCGGAACATAGCGCCGTACCATTGCCGCCCGCCCGACGCCAGGAGCCGCCTAGCTGGGCCTCTCACGGGTAACCGTGATTGTGCAAAACGACATTAGGCCACATATTTATTTACAAATTAAGAAAGCGATACTTTTTATTAGATTACAATCGTAAATTGATGAAACTGTATCTCCATATAAAACAAATGCTCATGATTACAATAATTTTGATATAATATATTACCATAAAAAATATGATTTAGAGTATATCACGCTTTTTTTTAATGCAATGTCAGTGATAAGTAGAATACTCAGTTAAGAAGTTTATATTATCGAACAGTAACATTCACTTCATTCCATAAAATAATGACAACTACATAGTTCAAACGACAATTTTCTGGTTCATAAAATGTTCTTTAACACAATAATAAATAAAGTTTTTTTTAACAATAATATCAATACAATAATTATCAAGAATACTTTTTTAAGACAAGATATAAATATCATATAAATTGATTAATTGGTTTAAATTCAAAAAAATGTTAATCCTGATATAGTGAATTATATTCAAGAATAAAATGTTTATAACGTTAGTTTTCTTTTTTAATGTAAACATGGCCATTCTCTCAAACTCGATTATTTCCGTTCCACACTACATAACATTTATATTATAAAATCAGTGCATTAAATGACTATATTTATATTTAACACATCACTCGTGAAATATTTTAATAAATAACAAATAACAGGTGCAATATATGCTTACAACTATTCAAGCCACGTTAAGGCACTTAGTCTACAATAAAAACATTTTGAAAAAAAAAAAGTAAAATAGAGAGTTAATGTTCCATAAAGTGTCATAAAAATTATACTAAGTTAGTTTACATATAACAAATTTAAAGAATGATGCATTGAATAACGATAAAATGGATGGATTCAAAATTTAAGGCGGAATTTAAAATTTTTCTTATATATTTCGAGTACATGAATGGATTTAAAGCCAATTTACTTTTATTTAAAAGTTGTGGCTTATTAAGTAATTATAGTAAGAGCACATTTATATAATTATAATTAAGTACCTTGTAATCACTCAACCTGACTCCCAATATATATAGAAAGATTATAAAGTAAAAATATATTAATAATAGCTGCTCGCGTTTCGATAATAAGTTAATATATAGCTACAAAAAATTCACTAACTTTATTCATTTTTTTATATATAAAACCTACGTGTTTGTATCATTTTGAAAAAAATTAAGCCTCGTTATAATAGAACAATAAAAAAAAGACAATAATTTTTCTTTAAAAATAACAATTAATGTTTATGTTTCTTTCTATGTTAATTTAAAAACAGTCAAGATTTTTGTGACCTTCTTTAAAATTACACTGTTATGTCGATATAGTCGATATTAAATTTTGTTATTTTAATTTCTTGGAATGTAAAAATTGAAACATTCATTATTAACACACATATTTCAAGTTTTTTTTAATAATCGTCATGTATTTAACAATTTCTTGTCAATAAATCAAGTAAATAAGTAATTTTAATAAATTTCGATAATAATACTGATTTTAATTTATTTAAAAGGCACTTTTTCTGGCACTTTGAATTATGACATCTTCATATAAACCGATACATAAAAAACTTTAACTATAATAAAGTTAATTTATTAATGTAATTTAAACCCAAATTAATATATTTTTAACGCTAAGTCCAGAAACGGCTTAACCAACTCAAATGCAATTTGCACAAATTGCAAATTATTGTAAAAAAAAATTAAATAATTAACAATACATATTTTATAATTAAACACAATACAATATTTATGGATACAGGCCGTAACCGTAAGTGAAATTGTCAGAAATTTGAAATAAAAAAAAAATGTGTACCAGAACCCGATACAAATGTCAGATAATTTCGACACCTATACAAATATTCCTATAAGAGACTTTTTGACACATTTTAGTCTGCACTTGCCTGGTCGGCAGCTTTAGTACGGAGCAGCGATAGGTAAGAAGAATTTCTGCTTTTAGAAAAATATAAATAATAAATTTCAACTGTTAATAACAACTTCTTAAAAAATATATCCAAATAATCAAATATCCGTATCCGAAACCTTCATAGTGTTCTTAAATATGTATTTAGATCCGAAATGTTACATCCACAACGTCCCTAATTCACATACCGTCGAAAGTAAACCTGCTAAGCGCGTTTTTATTGTTTACATTTTTATACCATTGGAAACTGTAAACAAAATACAAAATTAACAATTGTTTTATTTTATATAGTAGAGAATAGAAATCAATTTTTAACATTCTGAAAACCTTGCTATAATATACATATGTGTGTATACTTATAGTTTCTTTAAAAGAAATTGGCTTTCCCAAAATTTATTTGATTAGGTATTTCCTTATTAGCAGGTTTACACTCTAAGATGTGCAATACAATAACATATAAAAAAATAAACGGGGTGAATGATAATTAGTGATATGATTATTGATTTTTAATAATAAGTTACATTATAATAACGAGTCTATAAGTACAAAGTAAAGGAATGGTAGCGGTGGAATGCTTCTCACTGGATTTCAAGTATTCTTAAGTAGATATTAAATATTAATACAAATTTAAATCAAATATGTTACTCAGATATTATTTTCAGTTTTAAATCATATAAAAGCAAAATATATAAAGCAATTTTCTTTTAGATCAATATTTAATAAACTAGTCAAAACACGTTGTCGTAATAATATCTGTAATTTTCGAACAAATATTATTGGGCTTTAACCGAGATAATTTACTTAATTATTCAAAAACATGTTAAAAATTATAGAATATTTCGGTTGAAAAAAATTGATGTTGTATTTTTTTTTATATCAATAGTCAGTTAAAAAAGTAAGTATTAAGTAGCATACAAGAGATGTTTTATAGATTGCCATCAGTTTCTGCAACATAACTGGAGCACTTTTTTAGATATTCTTCATTTTGACAAGTATTCTAACCTATTAAGACCTGAAAAAGAAATTGATTATTGTAATATAATAAAAAAATATTGATTATTTCAATGGAAATTGATTATTTTAATTTAATAAATTAAAAAAATATATAAAACTGAAATTCAGCGTGAAGCTGATCTTTTTTTTTTAATTACAAAATTAATTTGTCTGAGTATGAACTAAGTTTGTTTGAAACAAACTATAAATATAAGTTTGTAATTTTGTTACTCCTGCGTAAAGTTCGTTATTCCTACGTTATGTGCGTAAGTATGTGTATAAACACACCGCGTGGAAATGTTACACGACCTTTTCCTTTTATTTTCCACTGGGATATGCATTTACGCAGACCGCTCATACAGCGCGGCGCCCGTCTGTTGCGGGCCGCCGTCGCCTGCAGGGTGCCTGGGGTTTCTCCTAAGGCACCCGCGGCCTCGATGACTCGCATGTAGATCACCCTTACCCTCCCGCAATAGCTCCTCTAGGTAGTGTAAGTAGAAGATAATTTACACTGCATTCTTCTTCCCCCGGCCTACGCCTAGCGGGCGGGTCGATGTATACACGCGCATATTAGGACACACGTACCGGTCACTCCGCGGGCACCTGCGTCATGAGCGGCACAAGAAGCGCGGGCGGGCCGGCGCGACGCAAGAAGGGATGGTGCAGCAGGCGGGCCGCGGGCGCACGCTGCGCCGGGTCGCGCACCAGCGCACACTCGACGAACGCGAGCAGGTCGGGCGGGCAGCGCGCGGCGCCGCGCGGCCTCGGCGGGGGCATATCGCGGATCCGACGCATCGCCTGCAATAAATTAAAGTTTTTATAAATTCATACATTATTTTTGAAGTTATTGCGCCAGTTTGTCTGGCTTCTCTTTCTCTCAGGGATAAGACAGCGGCAGGCAGGATCTTCCTCTCTTACTCTAACTTACAGCGCTGTCCGTATTTGGGACAGACACTTCTCTCTCCCCTCTTCGCATGACTTTAGTGTGCGATACACGATTGACAATAAATATAATAATTTAACGCCAATTGCTACTTTTATAGTAGATTAAATTATGATACTAATAATAATGTACACAAAAAGATGTAGCACAGCACCACAATATATGATTGTAACTCGTTTACGGTTGTGAATCCGGGGTATGAATTATTTTCATCAACACTCAATGCCACTCAATACTCAATGTAAAACCATATTTTAAGTTATACCTGCAACGGTGGTTCATTAAAGAACGGCGGTTCGCCATCCACCATCTCAATGAGCATAATACCAAGCGACCAAATGTCCACCTCCGGTCCGTAGGGCAGTCGCGACACCACTTCCGGTGACATCCAATATGGCGTTCCCACTAAGGATTTTCGTTTTGGTAGTTCCTAGAAATACATATTATTAAATTATTATTTTTTTTATAAATTAAAATATTTATGTAAATATTATATAAATATCAAATATCATTCAAAAGAAAACTAAAAAGCCTTATAAAGTGATATTCATTATAATTATACCATATGATAACAATAATATTAATATCGTACCTGTGATACTTGAGCACAAAATCCAAAATCAGACAGTTTTACTCTCCCATCTGAAGTCATGAGTATAGAATCAGATTTAATATCTCGATGAATCACACCCTGGCCGTGTAGGTATGCTAGTGCCTAAAAAAACAAAATAATTTCAATCAATATATTATATTCCCCACTGGAAACATAATGATGGGAATAGTGTCAACACTAGATTTCATTTACCCTGCTATATACGGGATACAGGTTGAAGTACATTTTTTTATTAGATTTAATTATTAGTTGGTTTATAAAATTCATTACAAATGTTAGGTGAAGGTAAGAATAAAAAGGTATATGTTACGAACGATTGACGTGACAGTATCAAAATCATTCCACACCAATAAAAGAGAGATCACGCTCAAAACTCCATATATTCAAAAATCTAAAATAGAGATTAGTGGTAGGTAAAATGCATGGACAAGGGTCAATAAGAGATAAGTGGTTACTAAGTAGTAAGTAAGTAGTAGGTAAATAGCTTAAAAACATTAGGTAAATACTAGAAAAGCAGCAAGTAAATGTTACCTTGAGGCACTGCTTGCACACGGTCGCTATCTGCTCAGGGTCCATACGCGCGCGCGTCACAACCTGCGTGAGGGACGCGCCCGCCATGTACTCCATCACCACCCACAGTTCATCGCCCACCAGGTACGACGCGTGCATCTCCACTATGTTGGGGTGCGGGTAGTCGCGCATTATTACCTATAGATAACTGTTATATTAGGTATCTTATTTAACTACTTATAAATATAATGTCAAAGTCGCAGCGCTAAATGTTTCTCATTGGTGAGCACGATTGTTGTGGGTTTGATGTTCACAGGGGAAATTATTAAGTACAAAAATGAATTATTTTTATTTGTCTACTGTCGTAAAGATACGATCTGGACTATGTCGCTTTTTTTCTGCTTTTACTCTCTTTGATATCGCCATACACTGTATTCCGCACGTTTCTATTAAGACAATTTGTGCTCTATTAAGACACTGTGCACTATTAAGACACTTCGTGCCCCCACTTTCCACCGACTTCTGGCGGAAGCGGAATCGAACCAGTCCCGTTTATAGTCACACTTTTCGCCTCTGTGCCACGACTGGCCTCTAACAAATATTAATAAGCAAAAACATTAATTTACCACTTCATTAAACAACAGCTCTCGTCTGTGCTGCTTCCTGAGGTTCATCATCTTGACGGCGACCCGCCGCCGCGTCCGCGTGTCCGTGGCCGCGCACACCACGCCCGTACTGCCCTTGCCGATCTTACTGAATCCGGTTAATGATTCTCGTGGATCGCCCTCACTTACTACTAAACGTAGGGCTGCACGGAACTAAATAAAAATTAGAATAACGTTAATATATGAATATATATAAATGTCATCGACGCTATTGTACTACTTGCGAACAAGTGTAAAAGTATGTATTTAAAACAGTCGTAACAAAATGTATCGTAACACAAAAACCCCGATTCCAAAAATTACACCGTCGTCTTGGGGAAGTGCTTGTAGCTCTTCAACTGCTAATAAAATTTTCATAAAATATAACAGATAACCACAGCATTTAACAAGTCCTCAAATCCGTTCATTCATTCAGTAGGTACGTTGCCACAAACAGACCGACATCCACAAGTTAAGTTTTTGATTACAAAAGTTACATAATTTATATTATTTATAACGGTTTTACCAAACCGTAGTAGCTCCACGAGACCATAGAAATATTGCCTATGTCAAATGTTAATTGTAAGTCAAAGTCAATCTATATAAAAATTAAAATCGTGTAAAAATATTACAAAAATCTGAAAACTTTACTATACCCAGGGTACAAACGGTCTTGCCATTCACGATTGCCATTGGCATTTAAAAAAACCCCACATTCCATCGTTACTGTAATAGCTCCAGATAATAACTGTAATATTAATACTACAATATAAAGAATTAGAAACATTTATATTAGTCCCTTCAACTAGATACAAGAATAGTATATAAGAGTAAATATCTATCTAGACTACATGGTATCAAAGGGCGAGGCAAGGATCAACGAGGTCGTGCGCTACATCCCAAAGCGATTTATGTAAATAAGGTTTCTGGGACAGTGTCACAAAGTAAGTAAACTAAATAGCTATCTGCCGGTTAAACATAACTCTTGTAACTTAGAATACGTAAAATTTTTGCTTTTTTATCAGGTTGTACCTCTTACTATCGTGTTATACGTGACGATGTATAATATTTTTTATAGCATGAACCTGATACCCTGGCTTCCAGGAGAAAGGGAGAACCGAAATACGTGGCATAGATGTAGAACTCGTTGATGGGCGTCTAAAAGAAAAAACAGATCGAAGTTATTTTGATTGGGTTATGGTCATAAAACCAAATCTCCCATTGACTTAAGCTTGACTGTACTAGCGCGACATCGTTTTTAAACACAGAATATCAGTTGAATTTAGTAGCATAAAAAAGGGGGGAGAGCGATCAGCTCAACTCCCGCATCGCACGATGGCGGATCCTATTATATGTAATAAATTAGTAATTGTCACACAAACTTACATTAAATGTTTCAAAAACACATAATTATAAAAATATTACTCAAATATACTCGGTTAAAATGCTTGAATCATATACTATTTGTATACATAACATTAAACTCTTAAGTATGTAATGACCACCTTGAAGGGATTTGAAACTTAGTACACATCAGTTTTTTTTTAACCTAGACACAAATATTTAACTTAGCTTACTTAACTTAGCTTCACGCTTTATCCCTAGCGGGAAAGTCAGAGAGAACGGAGCGCCAAACGCTACGATCTCTTTCGCTCTTTCACCTCGTCCACTGTCATCTACCTCTTCATACATGCCCTCCGGAGGGTCCTCATGCTTTTTACGTGACCTTCCTCCAGTATCTTAGATACTGTGTTTTCGAAGGTCAACCGAGGTCTCCCCTTACCTCTCTTACCACTCACTTTTCCATCATAAATCTTTTTTACCATTCTTTCATCACTCATTCGTTTGACGTGCCCAAACCAGTTGAGCACGTTCTTCTTCAATCAAATTATCTATATTTATTCTTTAAAATATAATTATAAGTAATTTAAAAAAGGGAAAAATAATTGTGATCATGTAAAACATAAATAATTTAGTGAATATTATTATTCCAGTTGACTTTCATTAAATTGGGCAACCCTAGAGCTTCACATTGTATGCCGCTCATAGTAGGGTAGGCAGACGAAATCTAAGAAACACTTAACCTTGTGTTAAGAAACTCTGTTCCTCACTTACCGCTGAAATCTTGACGCATGTGAGTTGAAAAAATATTAAATATTTCATTGCTCCCAGTGGGTATCAAACCCTATGGGTTTGATGCGTTTACAGCAGCACACTTTGGCCCTGGCCCCACGACAGTCTCAAACTTATAGATTATGATTTTAATAAATGCTCATAATGATAGGCTCATTCTTCAATTCAGTCATTCAAATTTTAGAATTTTAGATGTGAACATTTAGTGTATAGAAACAATTGATGCGATGTAATAAAAGCCTATTTTTGACACATGAAGAATTAAGATTCAAAACTAATAGTTCCAGATTAGAAGCATGCAACCAACCAAAATTTTCAGCTTTATAACAATAGTATCAATAGTATGGATTTAATATATTGTGTAAGATTTTTTGTTTAGTACACACTTCAAAGGTATTTATTTTTCTTTTGTTATTACAGTGAGCAAAGAGAAATTAATAAAAATAATTACCTGAAATATAATTATTAACAGTATTTACCTGTTCATGTGTAAGCCGTAATTCATGCTTGGATTCAGTGATGGGCACATGAGGAGCAGGTGGTCCAGGTTGTTGCCTTGCCGCATATATATCACCTACAAATACAAATTCAGTGAATTATATAATTTTATTATTACTTATGTACTAACACTACTTCAGTTTATATGCAGGTTAATTTAGTTATTTTTAAGTTTACCTAGTGTGCACATAAAAACCACCAAATCTATAACTGTGGTGCAAAAATACCATAGTACGGACCGGGTATGGGAATTGAATCCACAACCAGGTTTATAGAAAGATGCTCAGTCCATGATTTTGTGATGCCATATTTCAATACATAATATAATTTAAAATATTAAAATATTTATGTAGACAAAAATAATATTTGAACTGCTGTTTTTAATTTAATAATTAGGTGTAAAATTGCAAAATATGTCCTGCCACACTAAGTGGTGGGATCAAAATTATGAAATTCATGTGAAGTAAATAACAGAATGGTTCCTTAAATAACCTTACCTAAATTGTTATTTCCATTCATCCCATGACCCACAGACTGAGGAGGATGGTTGTGATATGGCATATTAGCATTCTGTATATTTTGATATGTCATGGCTGCTAATTGATTATCATTTATTTCTGTTATTGGTCTCACAGTAGCTTCGTGAGACTGCGCCCATTCCACAGGAGAATCTGATATAGGCTTATTCAATGCATAATTACTATGCTCTCGTCTTAAGCTTGGATACTGCGGAGGAGCTGGTGGAACAGGTGGGGACTCTTCAGGTACAGAAGGTGGAATGTTTGGTTGATTTCGAAGGTCTCTCCGTATTCTTGGGGGGCTTGTACTTCTAAGAGAATTTGATCTTGCTACATTAGAAGTTTTTGGTAATATAACTCCGTTCTGTATTGGCTGGCAAGTTGGATTAGTTGAAACTGGCCTAGACACAGAAGCTATAGAAGTAGTCCGGTGATCACCCCTCACTATTGTTTTTAAGTCCAATATTTCTGTTGGTGTAATCTCTGAAGGATCTACTAATGGTAGAGGCCTGTTTGTTGATTTCAAAACCTATAAAATAAATTTACATGTAATATATGTAATACACAATGTTAATATATGTAACACATAAATTATACAGGATATAATTTATACTACCTAAATAAAATTAAATATAACATTTATACATTTTTATGATTTTTTTTTAATATATTCCTATAACACTTAATCATTTGAAAGATACAACATAGTTTGAAATTTCTATGACTATTTCATTTGTACTAATACCAATTTTATTTCACCTGGTTATTGCCCACAAGTGAGGCCCATTGAAGTGGTAATCCAACAAATTTTCCCTCTCTTTTATCAAAACCAGTGTGCACTCTATGTTCAAAATTACTTGGTGGAGAGATCAATGGCTTCTTTTTTTTCTTGGAGAACATCATGCAGTGGAATTTTCTAAAACAAACTATTATTCATTGATAGTACTATAAGTCTTCATGAAATTTTAAGTTTCTGATATTTCCAAACCATCGTTATTTTTCTACACGAAATACGTTTTATGGCAAGTGAATCGAGAAAGTGTATTTCACAAGTTAAAGTAAAAGCTAAAACTTTGAACGACAAGTACATCCGATGGAAAGCGAGTGTAGAACTAAGTACTGTGAATAATTATTAAGACAGGTAGTCAATGCGTAGACGCTCTATAGAAAGTTTTATATAAAAAAACAAAACTATCCAAACTACTATATACCTGTCAACTCAAACACCTTATTAATTTAATTTCACTCTCATGGAATTCTGTGTAGCCATGCCCAGTCCTATTTTAACAAAACATTGGAAATAACCAAAACATTGATTATATGTAAATACAATAGAAATATATACACTACAACAACAACTCATGAAAGTTTGGATTTATTTGATTCCGTTTTATCTTTGTTTTACAAACATCAATCACCGCGCCTACATGAGTGTCACACAAAACTATTAGTAATCAGAACGCGTTTGAGAATAGCATTGGTATATAGATAATAATAATGTTACCAGCATTTAACAGCAGTTATTCTTTATTTTATATAGAGTATAAATGAAGTATAATATTCATTGGTTAACATTACCTTTACATTATCATTAGCAATACATAAGTTCAAATTATGAGGCCAGTTGTGGCGTAGGGGCATAGAGTGTGATTGTAAAACCAACTGGTTGTGTCTCTATTCATTGTTGGAAGCATTGCATTTTTGCAACTTAAAGTTTTTTAAAACCTTTTCTTTATTGTGAAAACTAAATTGTGAAAATTAAAAAAGATTTTACAGACATTTATTTTATCTACATTACATTTATGTATCTATTATCTGAATCTTCTATCTGTCACACATAGCAAACAACAACTTCGGTGAATATTTAAACAAAATATAATTTGCATTTGATTTTGATAAAAAATGAAAGAAAAACGTCATAAAAAGAAACCTAAAAAGTCCCATAATTCAGAACGTAAACTTGAAGAAAAGAGACACAGTAAACAAGGAAATGTAGGTATAATTTTTTTCTAAAAATATTCTCTCCTGACTACATTAAACAATCACGTTTAATGCTTCATTTCAATTTTTAGTCTTCACAGAGTTCTGATTCTGATGAGTGGGTGGAGAAGAAAACAGAATATAAAGAAAGAGAAAATACGTCTCGTGATGACTGGATGTCGATGACAGGAGTGATGAAAACTTATACTAAAGATGATATTAGACCAAAAAAAGAAAAAAAAGAGAAAGATCATATTGATTCGTATAACCCTTCAACAAGCAGTAGAGAACTCAATCCTTATTGGAAAGATGGTGGCTCTGGTGTACCACAAACACCAGAGAGCTACCGAAAATCAAGACAATTTTTAAAACCTTCGAGTGATGATGACTATTATTCATCATCCAGAAAAGATTATAAACAAGAAACATCAAAGCATAAAGAATCAAGTGTAAACAAATCATTCAATTGGCGTAAGACTACAAAAGACAACAAAGAACATTTTCAAGAGGACATATCACAGAATTTGTATGAAGTTTCTCAGAGTGCTAACAAAGCATCTCAAAACTTAAATGAAAAAGAAAGTGAAAAATCTAAAACTACAGAAAAAAACAGTCTATATTTATCAGATGAGAAGATGAATAAACTAGGTGCAAAAATTGTAAAGGCTGAAATACTTGGAGATATGAAATTGGTTGAAGAATTAAAAGCTAAGTTAGAAGCAGCACGAGAATATAGGAAAAACAATCCAGATGCTGGAAAAGAAGATAATGATAATAGAGTGTTGCTAATGTCATCCTCAAGCAATGGAAATTATAGACCTCTAGTAAATAATCCAGATAAATCTCAAAGCAGAGATAATAAACGAAAAGCAGAAACTCATGATGGTAGTGGAAGAATTAAGTACTTTGGCAATGATAATAAGTATGATTTGGCTCAAATGGTTTGTATATTTACTTTATATATATTTCAGAGGTTTGAATGCATGAGTAGGCAATAATTATTTTAATATAATCATTGTCCAGAGACACACACTGTCTCACTTAACCATAATTATTGATTTATTAACATTTTATTACATTCATCTTGAGGTCTTAAACACTTATTTTAGTTAGGTCAAATATTTCCTTTGGCTTGCCAGAGCATATATTTTGACCTAACAAGCTTCACGCTGTATCCCGCACACAGCAGGGTTGGCAGAGGGAACCTCGATGTTCAGACACTTCATTCCCCACTTTCTGCCAAATTCTGGAGGCATTGGGTGGTGAATGGCAGAACTCAACACCGCGCTTTGACTCCATACCAGAGCAAAGACAAATGGAAATATAAACGTAAAAACCATTTCACTTCCTCGAGTGGGAATCGAACCCACAACCATCGTGTTTGTGGGCGACGCCCTTGTGCCACTGCGCCATGACACCCTCAAGGAGCCGTATTGACGGCCTCATATATTTTGACCTAACAAGGCTGGGTATTATTGTATTATTTGTTGTGATATATAGTTAATTTTATTATTTTATTACAACCATGGGCGGAGGGTTGTTTGGGGTGTGACCATCCTAGAAATTTTACTTAAAAAAAAAAACATATGTATAACTATTTAAAGCTAAAGTCCCCTTTAGAAAATACCTCTAGATATATTAATGATTATTACAATTTATTAGATATTAGGATATTTCAATGTGAATTACTTGAATGTTGAGATTGTGAAGTATCTATATTTTAAAGAATCTAATTCACTTACAGTTTCTTGAAGAAAAATATGGTTCGAATTATAATGAGGATGCTGAGTTAGCTAAAGCAGCAACTAAAAGCAAAAATCCTAATGATGATCTCGAAGATATATTTTTGGACAACATATCAAAGAATAAAGATGATGCTAGAGAAACTGAGAAAGAAAAACAAAGAGCCATAACACAGAATATAACATTAGAAAGGTCATTAGAAGGTTGTAATTATTGCTTTGATTCAAGAAATATGTTGAAACACCTTGTAATAAGTTGTGGTAATAGAGTTTATATGGCACTCCCTGCAACTAAATCACTTGTAAGAGGACACTGTATTCTAACTACAATACAGCATTCCAGTTGTGTGACAAACATAGATGAAGATATATGGGGAGAAATAATGGTAAGTTGCTGTCATGTTTATTATTTTAAGTTTCACCCTGTATAGGGATACAGGAGAAGCACCTACACAGCAGAAGAACCTGAAAACCATCCATATTGACACTTTATTCCCACTTTTTGTCAAAATTAGTTACAAGTTGAGCAGCAGAACTCAACATTGTACTTTGCCTCGTTACCAGGTTTAGCAAACAAAAATATTAAATATTTTATTCCCTTGAGTGGGTATTAAGCACACAACCTATCCTGTTTACAATTACATACTTGTGCCCCAACTGGCCTCAAATATATAGTAAACATAGTAGTGCCTGGAAGGCCTTAGAAAAAATTCTAAGTCCTACCTGGTATGAGGCATGGAGTCAACATTAATGTCGACAATTATGAAACCAAAAAAGTATCTCTACTGACAATTTCTGATTTGGTAATATGTCAATAATACTTTTTTCTGCTTTTTAGAATTATAGAAAACTGATCACACAATTCTTCAACTCTCAAAATAAAGATGTGGTATTTTATGAGACTGCTGTAAAATTAAATAGATTTCCTCACATGGTCATCAACTGTGTGCCCTTACCAAGAGATGTGGGAGATATGGCATCAATTTATTTTAAAAAAGCCTTATCAGAATGTGAAGGTGAATGGGCAATGAACAAAAAAGTTGTTGAATTAAAAGGAAAAACTATAAGAAAATGTATTCCCAAAGGCTTGCCATATTTTTGGGTTGACTTTGGTATGGAACCGGGTTTTGCTCATGTCATAGAAGATTTCAATTTATTTTCAAGAACTTTTGCAGAGGTAAATGTATATTTGACATATAAGACATAAATTATGCTCTCCCAAAAAACCATACTTTCAAAAATAAAATGAAGAAAATCATAATTTTAGTATTTACAATACTTTAATAGGAAGAGGCTGGTCGTGGCGCAGTGTTACAAATTGTGCTGCACAATCGACTGGTTGCGGGTTCGATTCCCACTCGAAGAAAGAAAATATTTATTTATGTTTTCATTTCTTCGCTCTGGTGAAGTCAGCCGTGTGATCCCGGCTTAGAATAGGATCACCCTGGTACTGTCGGTGTCGTAAAAGGCGACAAAAGTACGTGTGGTAGAGTCACGTCGCTAGTAATGGCAACACGCATGGGCAGACTCGACCGAATTAATACCACCCCCGGCATTTAAAACCGGCGTGAAGTAGTGGCTCTTGCCACTGCGTTTCGAATTAGGTAATGCCGGGCCCCGGCGCCCAACATTCTCCACCTTAAAGGCCGGCAACGCACCTGTAGCTCCTCTGGTGTTGCATGGGGTCGTGGGCGGCGGTGATCACTTACCATCAGGTGACCCGAACGCTCGTTTGCCTTGTCCTCTCCCATAAAAAAAAAAAACTACTATGATGATCACATATCTATGAGCAGTCTACGAAAAATAACTCATAAACAAAAAATCTCTGTATGAAGATTGTTAATTTGTTCTTATTTTAGGAAATCATTGGTGGAATGTTGGACTTGGATCACAAGCTTTGGAAAAATGCTCAAAAAGAATATGGAGATGCACAAAGAAAAAAAGTAATAGAATTTATGAAAGACTGGAAGCCTTTTGAGCAATCAATGAAAGCTTAATGTTGGGAAAAATGGTTACATGTACATGTTGTGAATATTCTGTAATAACATAAGGACTAATGTTTTAAAAATTAAATCATTAATTTCTACCTTATATTTTTTTATTTAAGAATAAATATTGTATATTTCTTTTTATATAAAAAAACCAGTGAAAAATTATAACATAAAATTATTAAAATTAGTGAAGTCCTTTTTCCATTTCATATTTCTTACAAATTTAATTTTCTATTAACAAATAAAAGCCTTGGAGTTTATTATTATGGTTTAGCTTCTTGATCTTCCTTTAACATTTCTTCTATTAACCTTTGTCTTTCAGCAGCTTGCTTCATTTTAGTTAACACTATTGATTCATAATCTCTATCCGACACTAGAGAATTCACATGTTCAGCTTTTTTTGTTGTTAATATTGGTCTCTCATTGAGCCATTTCAATGTAAGAGGGTTTTCTGGAAGTCCTGCAATATAAGAATAGACATGAGACCAATATATCATAAACTATTTTCCAATATTTGAAAATTGTTTTTTATACTATAAAAACTTAAGCATAACCATTACAGCTAAAAAATGAAAATGCTCATGCTTAGATTATTCATATTACGTATCGTATTCATTTAATGCAGAAAAATTACAGTTGTTAGTAATTATCAATTCAAAATATAGTTTTTATTTTTCAGAGTTTTATTCCACTTTACATTTTTTGTCTTAATTTGAGACAATGATTGTTTTTGTAAGACACACATCAACACTACACATTGTCTTGCCAGTCAGTTACTGTATACTGTGATATATTGGCAGAATAGCAATAGGCCGGGCCATTCCCACCTCTGAATAGTCTGGTGCCAAATTTAACTAATAAAAAATTACACCCTACATAAAATTACAACACTTGAACCACTTGATAAGCATCTAACTTCTCTAACCAGTAAGTCATATATTCTTATCAAGTTACATTGAAAATTCCTATACTATTGTTACAATTTACTATTGTAAACAAATATAAAAAAATCATCTTGTGCTATTTTTTGTGAAAATTATACTATATAACATAAATTTAACATGAAGAATCCAAAGTGTTATTAATTGGTAATACCTAATCTGCATCATACTGTACCCCATAACTATGTTCACATTCCATGAAGGAGGAAGTACAAACCAGTAGCAACTGAATTAAAAAGAACACTTGAAAATCACCTAAATAGCAATAATGATGCTCAAAAGAAAACCAACTTTAGACACAACCAACCCAGTGTCATGCTAGGCTATTACTCCATATAGGATATACTTCTAATGGGCAATGAGTTCCTCAAAAGCCATTATTGCTTTTTATCCATTTAATTATAGTCCCATGACCAATAGCACAATGTCTAGCAAAAAAAATGTTACAACTCATTTATGTTGTAGCATATCTGTAGGCAGCTTTAACAATCATAAATGAATTTCAACATAGCTTGATAATAATAAATATATATGTACTGTTTGATGAGATGTTTCCAAGAGATGAGAGTTCAAATTCCACTAAGTTATTTTTTTTAAGTTTTCTAAAATATTTTAAATTTTTAGTGGAATAACACTTAAAAAATATTAAAATAAATAAAATGCATTGATGGTCCTTATTAAAATTGACAAATTAAAACAAGTTCACAGGAATGTGGATAAATGGTTCATCTTGTTCTTAGAAAATAAAATAAATATTATTTATAATATATGGTTATTATTTTTTTAAGAACCCTTGGTAACCCTTCTTCTCATCTCTTGTAACCATCTTTTTAGACATCTCCAGTTTTATGTAGGGACTGTTAATATCTTTATTAGGATGATTTTATATTTTTTGTTATACCTTTCTCTAATTCTAATGCCATTTTAGATGACTCCTTAGAGGTATATTCAACCAAAGCACTACCTTTTTTCTTAGAGGATATTATCAGTGCCACTATACTACCATATTTTTTAAGAAATCTATTTAAATTTTCTTCATTGTATCCACCATTCGTAGGATCATTCTTGTCTGCTTTCCAGCTAATTTTAATTCTATTTAAACTAGACTCCCATATAGGTGTATTTAAATTATTTAATCTTCTTTTAATTTCTTCTTTTCTTTGTTGTTCCTCTTGAAGCAATCTGTTCCCTTCTCTTTGTAATCGTTTAATTTCAGCAGCTAATTTTTGTTCAACAGTTAAAATTGTAGTGGATCCACCAGAGGAGGCTTCACGTTCTCGCCTTTCTAAGTCTTCTATTAATTTTCGCCTTTTACTGTCTAGTTCTTGTTGACGAAGTTTTGTCGCTGCTTTCGCTCTTAATACTTTATCATAAGCAGCACGAGCAGCTTTGTCTGTTAATATCTCTAAAGCTTGTGAAAGCTCGTGAAATGTTTCTGCAGCTTTAGGATCGTCAGGATTTTTATCTGGATGACATTGCAATGCTTTTTTTCGATATGCTTTCTGAATCTGTAAGTGAAAATTTAAAATGGTGTTTAAATAAATAAATGTGAAATATACATTCTAAATATATTTTTTTAATATAAAATGCTTTATTATTACCTCAGATTCCGACGATGTTATTGGTATATCAAGTAATCCATATAAATCTAAATCTGTTATATTTTTTTTTGCCATTGTTTGTGTTAAGTGGAAGGGTAATTATAAATAAAGATTGATGTAGTCACAGACTTATTAGCCCCTTAATTCTTTGTAGTTTATATTTTAGTAATTATATCTGTTTGTTAATTAAAATAGATTAATTAAAATATAATAGGTATAAGTACATTATAAAGTATAAACACAACTTTATATCATATGTCAGTGTCAAAATAATCGTAAATTCAGAGTATAAACCACAGTGTAATGTAAATTCTAATTCCTATTTTTAACTGCCAACGAACGGAATGCTTAATATTCTATACTATAGTTGCTACAATAATTTTTATTTGACATTATATTATTTAGTATTATATATTATATTATATTGAAAGCATTTTTTTAAATCAAAAACAATGAGATATACTCTTTATAGATTTACTTTTACGAATTATATATTATCTATGCGGTTATAAAAATAGGAATATTTAATATCTGTGGTGTATATCAAGGAACATATACTAGATGTGATGTATATATCTATAGACTTATAGAGTATATGTTCTTTGGTATAAAATTATATATTAATGTTTTTTAAATTAAAGTAAAGTAACGTGAGTCTTGATAATTCTTAAAGTATAGGAAAAAATAAAATGATACCCAGACAAATACGTATGTCAATATTAATATTTATGAATGTTGTTATTTTTCTTCATAACCTTAGTTTTAATCTAATTTTTATTTATTTTTTAAGGATACGTATTTCTTAGGAATTCTCTAACATTTTGTCGCAACAATTCAACTGCACCAAAACCAGAAATCCAACCTTCTCAAGAATGTAAGTTAAAATTAAAATAAAAATCATTTACAATTTTCATATCAGAGTAATAGTTTAATTCAATTAAGTTCAATTTTCAGCCAAAACAGCGATTCCAAGTAATCCACTTGATCATCCAGATTACTTTCAAGTACATAATCTCTTCAGTGTAAAAGACTTATTTGATTCAAGAGTACATTATGGCCATAAAGAGGGATCACTCAATGAATTCATGATACCATATGTATATGGTTCAAGGCAGGGTCATTTAATTTTTGACTTAAATATAACAGCAGAACATTTGAGAAAAGCATTAAATTTCACTGCACATGTGGCATACAGAGGAGGAATTATTTGTTTTTTTAACAGAAATGCATTGAACTCTCGTTTAGTTGAAAAAACTGCACAGGAATGTGGTGAATATGCCCATACTAGATTCTGGAGAGGAGGTATCTTTACCAATGCAAATCATCAGTTCGGAGCGGTTACACGGTTACCTGATCTTTGTATATTTTTGAACACTCAAAACAATATTTTAAATCAACACACAGCTGTCAGAGACAGTGCTAAAATGTTAATACCGACTATTGGGATAGTAGACACTAACTGTAATCCTAATTTGATTACATACCCGGTCCCAGGGAATGATGACACTCCTGTTGCAATTGAACTTTACTGCAAACTTTTTAAAGCTGCCATTCTTAGAGGAAAAGAAGCGAGAATGAAATTTTTGCAAGATAATAACTGAGTAAAACCTTTTATTAAGTATAATCTGTACAGTTGTGAAACTGCTTTACAAATAACAACAATAGTTAGTAAATTATTATAGTATTAAATGTTTTTAATTTAATAAAGTTCTCTTTTAACTTAACTACATATATGACATCTTTTCATGCAACTGCAATGAAATAATTATGTAAAATGAATGTGCTTGATATTTATTAAAACAAAATGAAAAATATTTGATTTATAAGTGAATTGAAATACAATTATTTATGTTATTATTAGGTCTATATAATAAATATTGAAGTTTAATACAATTACTATACATAATTTTAAAATTTGATTAGATACAATGGGGTATGTTATGATTTATTCCCTTTTTTCAGCTTTATGCTGTATCCTGAAGGTAGCAGGGTAGGCAGAGGGGACCTAGATCTAGGACACTGTTCCCCACTTCCTCGCTTATTCTGGAGGTATTGCGTATTAAGTGGTGGAACTCAAAGCTGTGCTTTGCCAGAGTAAGGACATAAAAATAGTAAATATTTTCTTGAGTGAGAATCGAACCCACAACCAGTTATGTTTACAGTCACAATCTTGTGCTCCGATGCCATGATTTGTGTACTTCATTCACAATAATTTTTTTCTTTTTGTGGAAACAACTTATAAATATTATTATTTACTTTGGGCTTTCCTCCATAGAAACTGAAAGTTATTTTATATTGTTCTCCTTATAAGCTTATATGAGGAAGTTTGTCATTTGATACTTAATTAATTATGAGAATTATCAAGATAGCGAGTCTTTATTGCTTTGGAATATAATATATATATTATATTTACACTTCAAAATATTTGTGCTTTTATTAACTATTAATTTGGTATATTTTTATTTATTAATCAGCCTAGAAGGACTTTTCTCATCATTTGTGCAGGGGCATTGCTGTCTGCTTCACGACTCTCCCAGCTGCCAGTGATACATTTTGAACTACATAAATATTGTAAAAGAGGAATCCTGTACCTTCCACAGAAATCAACAAACTTTATGTGTTCAACACGATTGTCGAAAAATACACCTGGAAAAAGATTTCATACATATATATTTATTATAAATTATCACTAGTAGATTTCAATTAATTATACAATGCATTATATGTGACATGCATGCTGGTTAAATGGTTTCAAAATAAATTAATTTTTCACTTTAATAATTATTTTTCTATTAGTATTTATTTTAATTATAGTACCTAACTAGTGTAACGCTTGCGGTTTTGACCGTTAGCCAATTCAATAAAACATTTTGTAGAAATTTTTTTGCGTGCAATTCTTTATATTGATGTAACATTTTTATTTATAAACTGATTCAAAGAAAACAGACTAAATTTTAAGGAAATTTTGCGAAAATTGTATTGAAATCGGTTAAGCTACTGAGATTAGCGCATACAAACGCACTACACTTTCTTTATACAGACAGCAATAAGTCACAGTTTTATTCTATGTAGTATGTCTATTAATTTT
>JBAIZZ010000272.1:512337-529340 GCA_037355905.1 Heliconius aoede
CCCGCAACAGCCATGTTACGCCGACGAGGCACTTACACAGTGAACGCTGATAGTGGAATAAGAAATGGACACACCAAAGTAGATGAACTAATAACAATTGCTACAAACGGATTTGGTATGTTTCTGTCAGCGAATATAAAACAGAAAACGGCAATGTATGATCCTTTCTACGAAGAAACGTTCACTAAGCAAAAGTTTTTTTTTTTTTAAAGTTATTATTAGTTTCCATTCACAGTTGTGTACATTCACTTTTTATTTTAATGCAATGAATCCGGTCTTCACTTTCCATTTTTTTGATAGATGTTAGATTTTTTATTTCACCACTTGATGGTTTGACTTTTGATTATTTCATTTAAATTATTATTATTGTGTTTTATTATCTTTTAATTATCCTTAACGTGCTATTCGAATATTTTTTTATTAAAATTTAGCCACATTTTTATTGCTCTTGCATTAATTTATGCGGTACAAGATACGTAATACGCGATGACATGTGATAAGATCATATCATACAGGGTTTGTCAATATCAGCAAAAGATAAAAATTTATTATATACCTATACCTATTATGTATTGTACCACCTATTAACTCTTAGAGTCAAATACCTTATTTGAAAAACTCTAATAATATCTATTAAAGTTTGTATTATAACCTAAATGTTTGACGAAAGAAAGAAAACTCGTAAAATTAGCGTCGTGTAACAAACAATAGCGACAGTATATCGCTCATTTATGTAAAATGTATATCTGAATAGAATTGGTTTTAAATATTACATTCAATTTATAGGTTTTTATATTAATACATTAAGAATCAATCGTTCAAATCAAGCCCGTTCATATGAACTCTTTCTGCAAATCTGATCGACTAGTTATTGGTGGAAATACAAGTATGCAGTATACTGGTTCCGCTCGGGTCGTGCTGACGCGTTTTAATCATGATCAAAATGAATGAAGAAATTTATTAAATGATCTTAAGAATAACCATACAATATTATGTATGTAAGCTTTAAAAATAGACGAAACAAAATTAAAGACCGACCAAAAAAAGGTGTTTATTTTTGAGACGCGCTTTGGCATCGTGTGCAGCTTGTCAATGGGTCTTAGCAGCGGTCATCCAAGTTCAAGAATCAATCATAACTGGAGTATTTCTCGAAAGTGGTGCCAACATGAGGGAAAATAATATAACCGAAAAATTCTTCTTTTTTATTTATTTAATAGTAATTTAAATAACGTGAACGTATTTAATTAAATCAAGCTGATACGTAAGTTAAATTAGACCTAAAATTTCATTATTTTACAGAACAACGACTAAGGCTCGTATTTATAAACCGTCTCGTAGGTTATAAATAAAAACGGCAACTCAAGATCGATCGCAGACTTGAGAGCAATCTATTAATATTGGCCTAAATTTTAATTATTTTAAATTTAATATGTGTGGGACTTTCGTTTTAGCTTTTTTTTTAATAATAAGACTTACAAAATCTAATATAAAGTTCTTAACAAAGGTTATATTATATTGCCACCGTAATTTGTTGCGACGTGACCGTGCGCGTGGTAACTACTGGCGAATGACAAAGGCGCACATTCTGTTTGTGACGTACGGATGCGTCAGAGATGCCCGGTTCTTATATTATGCATGTATAGTGTGGCGACGATATTGCCTTACTCTTATTCAAACAGGACTAACATATACTGCAAATTGTACTCTAGGTGTCGTTTTTCATTAACAATGAAAGGGCCTCGAGGTGTATCTGACTGAAATCTTGTCTTGTCACATCTACATACATAATGTATGTTGCGACGTACATGTGAAAATGTTAATTTATTGGATACCACTGTTTACTTCACAAAAATTCTGCATTTTTGAGTTGACAAATACTGAGTTACAGATTAAATAATTTGTAACAGGTCAATTGTGGCAACAGTATATGAAAAATAATTATCTAAATGTTGATGTACGTTATTTCTGGTACTTATGGTTCAAATTTGTGGTTTTACCCTTAAAATTGAATATATGCTTTTTTTCAAAGAGCGGTGTTGAGTTCCGCCGCTCAACACGCAATGCCTCGAGTTTTTGGCGAAAAGTCGACGAGTTTTCTTTGCCTACACTTCTAATAGGAATACGGCGTGAGACTGAAAAAAAAAGATCTTTTATAATTAATATAACACATACATACAGAGCGGCCACAGATAAATCAATACGCAAGTAGAAAGCGAAAGCGTATCGAACGTCAGATTCTTAATGCTTAACGCGTGCAAAGAAACCTACTAACTTCATCAAAAGTTTTTATCTTGTTATTTCTTTCTTTTACGAGAATTATTTTTAACAGGCTGCACACATACGGTTCAAGGAGTTTTCAAGTAGAATTATCAGTTTAAAAAAAAAACTTTATAAAACAATAAAAATTATGTAATTTTTGTCTCCGAGGCAATAAGGATATCGGCTCACATGCTACAAATAATTTTCATATATTGTCAAATGTGTGCAAATTTTCAAACAAGTGACGTGAAAAAATAGCACGTAGCAAGATATTTTTTTACATTGATAGACAGGGAAGCAAAGACTTGAAATACGACCTATTATTTATTTACCTTTTTGATTGATTTTACACTCATTACTACGTACCTTGTAGAGTTTTTGTTCAAAAACTCTACATAGTACTACGTAAACACATACGTCGCAAATATCCCTCTGATTTTATATAAAAGAGCCCTTGACATTTTCAAATATGAAGACATTTTTGTAAATGACTTGAATATCAACACCACAAATATCACAAAAATATCTCTTATTAAATGTTAACTTATGATTGAATTTCATAGAAAGTGTATTTATTTATTGTACTTTAAAGTATTGTCATTGCTATATTATGAATATCATCCTACATACACATAGAGTACCAAGATGTTTCTCATAAGAGACGTGTGGTGGTGTGGTTTGTTATATTTAAAAAAACATTGAAAATATTTTATTTAAGGAAAAATCACCACAGGCGGGCATTACTCAAGTGCCCTCATGCGTATTTTAAGATTTGTAAATAAATATATTTTTGACCTTGATTTAAATACCTTTCACAACTATATTGCTTACGACAATCCAAAATACATATTTATTCTTTTTACATTTACAATTTAAGCATTTGTGACATCACGCAACTATATTATCATCGACAATATAAAGAGGCGAACACGCGCGCCTGCTTTGTTATACTCGTTACACTTGAGATGAAAATAATATACATTATCGTGTGATATTCGCCACATTTTATCTTCCTCAGATAGTATTTTTTCTTTATACAAATTCGTTTAGGTATATGATACTGCCTACTTCATGTCGAAGTTATCGCTTAAGTTCAAATGTTACTAGTTTTTTTTTTTACTACTGTTTATTTATATTTATTAACGTTATAAATAATATAAATATTGTACGGTTTAAAATTATATTAGTATCCCATATTGGGATAATTTCAATATCTCATTATAATTACGTGGTGTGAGTCGTGACGACTAGTGTACGCGAAGCAGTCACTAGAGTTTTGGTATTACGGCAGTTTGCTGCGGCGCTCGCTCGTGCACGATACTCTGCAAAGCTGGAGTGCCCTGACGGTCCGGTATGTGTAGACACAATAAGAGTCTCCGACAGTGGTGCTGCTATGGCTTTACGCCCTGTCGGCGAAGTGGCTTCATGTTCCGAACCAGCCCTATTGCGTCTACTTGACAATGACACAACCGGCCAATTAAGTAGAGCACGTGATCGTTTCACTTATTTTTGTAAGAAACTTCGGCGTTCTATCAGTGAGTTGTGATTTAAACGCTAATGTTAGAATCGTATTCAATTCCATCATGCATCGTTTGCACCATTGTCTCATATTATTTATATTCATTTTCAATGTTTTTAATATTGCTTTTGTATTTTGCTACGAAACGCAGGCGACTTGGATACACCTAAAAAGACCGAGCTGGCTTCGGATAAGAAATCTTCATCACATCGTAAGTGCTAGATGTGGCGCACTTGATAGCTCGGTTGTAGTATTAGATCACCATTTTGCTTAATTCTTAATATTCCAAACGCTTTAGATTTTAATTAAAATTCCACGATATTCTCATTTCATTAATACCTATTCCCTGTCGTGGTGCAGCGGCACAAGGGTGTGACTGCTACGCGACGATTGTGGGTTCGATTCCCACTCGAGGAAGTGAAATAATTATTTACGTTTATATTTCCATTTCTTCGCTCTGGTGTCGAGGCAAAGCCTGGCGTTGAGTTCTGCCATTCAACACGCAATGCCTTCAGAATTCGGCAGAAAGTATGAAACGGAGTGTCTTAACACTAGGTTCCTGTAACTAGTTTTGTCAATGTGGGCATTGTTAATGTAATAATCAATGTTGTGTGTCTGTTTTGTAGAACAATATTTGTTGCTTTTTAAATATAATTTTTTATTACCAATGTATGTTAGTATTTTTTCAAAATTATTTATTCAATAAAATAAAAAAAAAATCTATGCATTTATGTAAAGAATACGTTTTGTAGTAATTTTAAAAATATACATATATTAAATAAATAAAAAATATCCTCAAAGAAATTATTACTTGGAGGATATAGGAGGATTTATATGATTATTCATGTTATATTAATTCAAAAATGGGATTTTTCTCTCGATTTCTTTTCATCAAAAATGAAGAAATTTCAAATACAAAGCCTCTATTCAGTCAGTATACCCTATTAATTGAAATATTGTAGTAAGTTTTTCTATTTAAACGTATTACCTATAACGTATATATGAGTGCATTAATTTCGGCAAAAAGTTGATTTATATAGTCAACGCATCCATCAAAATCTAATTAAAATTAAATACCTGTTCAGCCACACCCAAGTATTTGTTATTGACGCAAGTCCAAGCCCTCTACACCCTTGTTTATCAGCATGTTTATCTAATGTATTTTCCTCCCTTTATAGCTCAGTGCCTCAGTGAGTTTACCTAACCATAATATATTTCTTACTTGACGTCTGTCATAGCACAAATAAAATATATACACATTATATCAAACAACATATTATTTATATTATTTGAAGTAATTAAATCATGTTATATAGTATCTGAAATTATCATTAATATTATTATTATTTTCGCCAATTATATAACACTTTGTAAGTGAATTTATTATTTATTTATAATAATATCAGAAGTTTTACAAATTTAGATTAAGCTGAGACGAGAATTTTGAACTCTCATTGTGCTGTACTTTGATAATAATTTTTATTTTTGCTTGTTTCTAGTCATGCTTTAAATAGAACAACTAAACAAACATTTTGATGAATTTACATAATAATGTTTTCAAGGTAACGAAAACACATACAAGAATTTAGGCTTTTGTCTAAGTTAATGAGTGCAAAAATTCCCACTGTGTATATTTTACTTTGTACATTGTAGACAATACTTCAAACGTATTTTATAATATTCTCATTAGACTTTTTATATTTACATGATCACTCAACAAAAAAAACTAACTACTAAAATTGGAAAAAATAGAGAAACAAAATCTCTTGACACTGGGATATTTTTTTTTTTAAATTCGTACCACGCACCTTATATGTCAAACGTTGAAGCTGCCTAGTTATTATTTTAGATTGACGCGCCAGCGTGTTCAGCCAAGTTAAAAACCTGGAAGCGCGCAGTATGTATTTTACACGAATCATTTCAAGTTACTTTCGAAACCTTCATAAAATTGAAGTGAATTTTAGCATATTAAATTTAGCATATTAATTTTAACGATATAACTCAAAGAGTTATGTATATGTAATATATATCAGTAACCGATTTATATAATAACGTTTAACTTGGAAATTTGATACTTGGTACCAACGTAGACTATTGCACATATATATAATATAATTGTAGATTGAAATTTAGAATTGAATTTTATCCCGAGTGGAAACAGAACCCATATTTGGAACATGCAAAAGGTATGGCGGGGATAAAGTAAACGATCGCTGGGCATACCGCGGCCGACTTGTGTAACACTAAGGGTTTAGTGAAACTTGCCAGTTCTATTTTCAAAATGGGGCATTATTGCATATTATTGCATTGTAAACTGCAAAAATAACAGCAGAAATATTCAGTGTAAATTTTATGTTTTCCCTAAAGCGGTCTGAAAATCAAACATTTAAATGGATAGTTGCTGTAAAAAGAAAAAAGGAGGCGATATTGGACTTAATTTAAACTGCAATATAAATGCAACATTTTCATTAGGAAAACATTTTTTTCGCGCGGCACTTCTAAGGATATTTAGTAATTATAGTTTTTATGTCGATGTATTGCTATTTGCTATGGTATCCAAAACCGGACGACAAAATTTGCTTTGAAAAAGATGCATAAGTTAAAAATAATTGTTATATATACTAATAATATATATATATATATACATATACATATATATATATATATATATATATATAATTAGTATATTATAATAGTATGTATTTTTAAGTATGTATGTTTACGTATTAGGATTTAATATGATATGTAAGTTTATTTACACCAATTTCCTAACCTAAAGGTCGTCTGGTAGAAATGACTGATTACCGATAAGACCGCCTTTTATGCGTCAATTGTCTTTTTTTTGTTTTTTTATACTTTTTTTATTTTTCCTAATGAGGAATTGTGCACAACAAAGTGTAAATAAATAAATAAATAAGTCCGAGCTATATTCCCACGACATTCCGTTAAAATATATATTAATTAACCCTATAACGAAGTTAGGCTAGATATGCACGCTTCATAAAACGAAGAACCAAAAAAGCTGCAGATACAATATATAAAATCACATAGTAAGAGAATGAATTAAATCAAACTCAACATCCTGTGTTCAATCAAGGGTGTCAAGTTAATATCTTCTATGATGTAAATGTAAGGAAACAACTTTTATTGCAATAGTTTTTTTTTACACTGATCGTTTTGATTATATAAAGTAATAATTGTCATTCTCTATTTGGAATGACAATTGATTACTAGATGGCGCTACTTTTACACATCTTTCTTCTAGATCTCCCATTCTTTTGTCGGTAAAGAACACATTACTTAACATGTAACTTGGCTCTCATTTCATATTTGTCTTGATGGGATCAATTTTACAACTTTGTACTTTCTCATAACAAGGTACATTTTCTTACGATGATAATACTTTAAAGTTATGGGATATAAATTGCAGTTGAATATTTTTACAATATTATATCTTTTAGCTTATAATAAAAAACAAATTGCCAGCAGGTCTAAACTGTGTATTATAATTTTCCTGGGCTGCTAAATTTAATGAACCATAGAGTGAATAGTGTATAGCGATACAATAGCTAGAACAAAAAGTAATTAGAATAGACAAATAATAATCGTATTAATTAATGCTAGTGTAAATATAACCAATACTGGTTAAATAGGCAATAAATTATATACAAAGTATTTTAATTTTCATGAAAAAAAATATAAATAATTAATTTTTCAAAATGCTCTATTTGGCATTAGCACATATTCAAGGGAAACAAGAGGATAAATAATTGTACTTATTGAAATATGTAGCTTTTTTAGCTATACCTTAACCGAATGATTTGAAATATTAAAAAAAAAATAATAGATTTTTACTAAGAGTCTTAACACTAGGTAGGCCTACCTAGGTATGTGTGCGGGATAGCGTGCATGTACATCGTGTAGAGCTGATTTTTTTTTTACTTTTTTTTATTATTTATTAATATTATTATTCGTTCGCTCTGGTAACATGGTATAGCTGATTTGAACTAGTGCTCACATTATGTGTCTACATGATCGCTTTTTGTATGCATCTGTGTTTTTCATTGACTAATTTAACGAGAATTTTTAGTAAAAAAACGTTAATGTAACAACTTAATTTTTTTTTCTCGCCGGTTTTTTTTCTCTATACTAGTGAGAACGTTTAATTATGTATGTATCGTTCTTTTGTAATATATGTAACATCAGTATTCAGACTTTCCGCAGCTCACACGAACAAAACATATTCTACGCATTATAAATAGAGAATATTTATTGTTTAACACTATCGATGTTTATATAATTAATAAATTATTTTTGGTCCTGTAAGGTAGTCTTATCTCGATGAAAGAGTTTTTAAAAACGGTCCAGAAGTTTTTAAATCTATCTGTTACCATAAATGATTTAACAAAAGAAAAATAGATTTGAAAATTTCATTAAATATATTTTTAATAGTATCACCTTTTAATAATATCATTTATATAAAATTGTTTTATATGCATGTTGCAATAGGAGAAACAAGTTACTTTTTCAAATGATAGACATATATTAGTAGTTACATATGTGAAAGTGACTGTAATAAAATGAATGTTTTCAGGCAAGGACGGATCAAAGGTGACGACCGTGGTGGCGACGCCGGGGCAGGGCCCAGACAGGCCGCAAGAAGTAAGCTATGCCGACATGAAACTCATTGGCAACGGAAGCTTCGGCGTCGTCTACCAGGCTAAGCTATGTGACACCGGCGAATTAATTGCCATCAAGAAAGTGCTCCAGGATAAAAGGTTTAAGGTAAATTTGTGCCATTTTCTTTTACTATAGTGGTATTATATAAAAATCAATTATCATAAATTATAATCAATCTGGGTAACTTTGACACACAAAGGAAATAACCATTCATAAACAGATAGTCATAACTATTCTGTTTATTAATCTATGTAACATTGGTTCATGTTTTTATTAAATTTAATGTATGTAACTGATGTAGTAACACAATCATTCGCACAGTTTTGTCTTATATTACAAAAGGAAATGCGAGTTCAGTTTAGAGCGTTTGGTAATTTGTATACTATATTATATTTTTAATCTGAAAATACTTAAAAAACTAAAATGTAAGAATTTGAGATTTAATTGTCTATTCCCCATTTCTCTTATGATCCCCCCTAAAATCATCCTCAATTATATACCCAATACCTAACTTTCATATTAACTTTACTGGTATCTGCTGTAGATACAATATTATCATATTTTTTTCAATTTCAGACTGCAATTAACATTTATTAATTATAATAAACATAATAAATAAAAATTGTCCATAGTGTTGGATCATACGAAAAAAATTATCGAAACTAGTTCGAGGTCCCACTGTCAATGTTACCCAATCGAATCAAAGTTACCAAGATTGAAATTTAATTTGTTAGATATAAATATATATATATATATTGTTGTGTTGCAGAACCGCGAACTTCAAATCATGCGACGACTGGAGCACTGTAATATTGTCAAACTGAAATACTTCTTTTACTCCAGCGGAGAAAAGGTACACTATACGAAAGTACTTAACTATTAGTGATGCACATTTAATTAACAATAGTACTATTTGTTTAATTTATTGATAACATATTTATTTATTTATTTATCTCTTTATATCATGTGATCCTAATAGTTTTAATATGAGTATGTTATTTGTATGTTTTATTTGGGGAAAGGTGGCAGTGCCCGACGCAGTTAGCTCTCTGCTAAACGCAATGCAGTCACTAGAAGTCGCAGTATGTCTAATGAACATATAAGATTATTATGCTAGCGTGCTGACGCACATTTAGGTTCCCCGTGTTACCGATGATGATGTTACCGGTGATGATGTTACCGATTTGCATATACCATTTACCATTAAAAACATCTAGAAACATCGGTGACCTGCAATGTCTGCAGTCGTGTGTTTATGCAACTTTATAATGACAGCGAACTCTGATCACACACACCAATCATCTGTTCAAATCGAATGAGACTCGAAACTGTCATTAGCACAACCTCTTTGCCCGTTATCCGGCGGCTCTCTCTTCATCACATAATTTATTAGAGACTTGACTTGTGCTTGAGTTTTGTGTTTTATTTTTCGTTTTGCACTTAGATTTATTGGAAAAATCATAATTTCAGAATGAATGGAATAATAGAAAACCACACATTTTCACAAAAGTAATCCACCATTTTATAAATTGGCTAGCTTTTACGTCTTGTGACTCGTGTGACACATGAAGAGTCATATTAAAAAGTAAATATGTATCTATATTCAAAAAATGTGGCGAAAATTTCAACTTCTTTCAACTTTTGTTTTATTTTCGGCGTAGTTTTGTTAATTGACTTTATTTTTGTTTGTTCAGATTATTATTTTTATGTCAATGTCAATGTTTTTAAGCGCATTAAGCGCTTAATGTAGATGATTACATATAACACAAGAATTGGGAGAAATTATAGTTTTCACAATGAGTATAACGGTTACATATACTTGTATGTTTAGTTAATAAAAAATAAACCTATGTGTTACAAAGAAATAGAAGCAAAAACAATTTCTTGTTTCTGTCATGTAATCACATGATTTTTATCTTTATTGTTATTCAACTAGTTTCAATAATAATAATATTATATTACATGGCGCTAAAAAGCGTTCTTGATATGTATGCTTAAAGGTGACTTTCATAAATTTAATAAACTTTGTATGTAACGGTACATAACTAAGTATATACTTTGATCTTTATGTTAATTGCTATAGATATTTTACTCTAGAAGACGTAACTATAATAGATATTTTGTTCGCGTTACGTCAATCGCTTAAAGTATGACAATGAGATTTTTGTAGAAATCGTGTGACTTACTATTGTCAGTTCTGTATTTGTTAAATTTGTAATAACCACTTAAAAATGATAAAATTAATCAAGTTAAAAACAAAAATTGCAATTAGACCGACTGACTGAAAATAAATTTAACGTTTAAAAATAAAATACTAAATATATTATGGTTACTAAATTACACTAGTACTAGTTCAATGCTAATATTAAATACTTCCTAGTTTTCTAAGTATAGTCGCCAAAAAAAAACCTTTGGACGTTACCCAATTTGTTATTATACGCGCGCTTACAGAGCTGTTATTTTCTTTACGTAAACAATGTGACTTATATTATTGCAGATTATAGTAATAAAAGACGTAAAAAATTTATTGAATTTGATATTTTTTTTATACTTTTAATACATTGTATAAATATATTTATATATATATTTTTACAAACAGTTCAATTTAAAATTTAGATTAAAATAAACAGTGTTGTAATTTTTTTACAGGAATATAATAGTATTATGATTATATTTGATTATTTAAATATTCCACAAGGGCTCATGCGTCTCATGTTTATGTATTGTGCTTTACACTAACTCTAAAATATAACATACATAATTTGTATATTGTATAATATATATATATATATATGATACATTCATATGTAAAAATACGAATTTCAAGTAATGTTTGAAAACTATGACAAAAATAAAATCCCCATTAAGCATTTATTTGAACTTATTACAAATATTGCACTTAAATCATTTGGTATCATTTAAAAATAATCTCTGAAGAAGATCTCGAACGTATTCATTTATAATATAAGAAATGTCTATAAAGTTTCACAACCATATTTCTCGCAAAAAAAAATACATATGACTTTTAACTTTTTTTTCACTCGTTGCTAATACAAGTTGTTATAATGTTTTCAACACAAAAGTTACAATCGTTTTTTGTTTTGCAGAAAGACGAAGTGTACCTGAACCTGGTGCTGGAGTACATACCGGAGACCGTGTACAAAGTTGCACGTCATTACTCCAAAGATGAACAAACAATACCAATTAGTTTTATAAAGGTAAAGGATTCATGTATAAGTATGGCCTTGGATAAGTTCTCGCTGTTTTTTTGAAAGATTGCGTTGCGGGCACTCTTTGCATGGAATTTCGTACGGTAACGAATCACCAAAGTATTACTATATATAACCTCAAATTATAGTAGAATGTTACAATGTCCTATTATGTTACAAAGTTTTAGAGCTTAGTTTGTTTGGTTGAATATGATAATCAACAAGAACTTCTACTGGTTCGATTTTTTTGTGTTGCACAGTCAATCTATAGATATTACATGATGCCTGCTTACCCTGCTATAGCATGAAGCTAAAAAAAAAAAAGTTGTAACACGTTTGTCCATTCCAGCTATACATGTACCAGCTGTTCAGAAGCCTTGCGTACATCCACTCGCTGGGCATCTGTCACCGGGATATCAAGCCCCAGAACCTTCTCCTGGATCCGAAGACTGGGGTCCTGAAGCTCTGCGACTTTGGGTCCGCGAAGCACCTCGTGCGCGGGGAGCCTAACGTGTCCTACATTTGTTCCCGTTATTACCGCGCACCTGAACTTATATTCGGCGCTATCGATTACACTACTAAGATTGGTTAGTGGTTGTGTTGAAGTATAAAATATACTTCAATTGAATAGAATTAATGCATTTAAATCGGCTTCACGCTGTATTCCGCTCACAACAGATTAGGCAGAGGGAGCCTTGAGTGAATCTTTGATTTAAATGTTACTGTTAAAATATAATACTAAAATTACTTGCAATGTTATATAGATAATATAATATTATATCAAAAATAAGCTAAACTTTCATCATTTATTTGAATGATGTTACATAAAGTATACATAACTTAATGATTCATATTTTATTAAAGATGTGTGGAGCGCCGGATGCGTAGTAGCGGAACTTCTCTTAGGACAACCCATATTTCCGGGTGATTCCGGTGTCGACCAACTAGTGGAAATTATCAAGGTATTATTATATATACGAGTATATACTATAGAAAAATTAAAATAACAGATCCCATAATAGGGTAGTGGGCTCTCTGACTATAAATCTGAAGGTTTTGGGTTGGACCCTCAACACGCAATATCTCGAATTCGTTCTCCGTCTACACCACTACGCAGGGTAAAGCGTGAAGCTGAGAACAATAACAACAATCTATAAAATGGAGAAATTGTATAATTTCATTTGATTATAATTTAGATTAAGTTATTTAATATACATGTTATGAATTGTCCAATGAACTTGTCTCTCTATATTAAAGTGGGCAAAAAAAAAACAGTAATTTGTTCCTAACTATTTAGTACTGTTAGAACTATGTATTGAAGCACAAAATCGCTTTTCCTTTATATGGGAAATCGAAAATAGCAATGATACACCTCTAAATATTAAAATGAAGAGCTGTCCTTTTAACAGACTTATAATATACAGATGCTCCTTTTTATATCAATATTAGCATAATGTTACAATTTAATTACTTAATATTGCAATTAGTTTAAAATTCTGTATTAGCAAATTTAGAATAGATTTTATAGATATAATATAAAGAATATGTTTCGCTGTAAACAGGTTCTGGGCACACCAACACGAGAGCAAATTCGCGAAATGAATCCCAACTACACAGAATTTAAATTCCCGCAGATCAAAAGTCATCCTTGGGCGAAGGTAAAAAAACTATGAGTAATAATAATTATAATTATATGCGTTGCTTTTATATATACATATATTAGAAAATATTTAAGTATTTATATTTTTTTACACTAATAAAATATGATAGAATCAGTGATGTGTCAGATTATTAGAAGTTGTATCTTATGGCTACAAATACAAACTCTGGAGACTTTGATAGCCTAGTAAGAATAGTGTTTAGATATCTGATTTTAATCACGTTAAAGTATATAGATTTTTTAAAATACATTATTTTTAAGAATAACATAATTTTTAATAATAGTACAAAAAAAATTTTTATAATATAAAAGATGTTTACAAGATTGGCGTAAATAGTAACTAAAACAAATTACTCTCCTCGGAGACAGTTATTCCGCACATCACCTATTTTTTTCTATATAAATAATATATTTATTTATCTTATTAATGGGTCTGCAGGATGAACTTTTTTTTACAAATAATGATGCTATTTATTAAAAAAATTTAACATTCTTTATCGGGGTAACTATAATACCGCCTTACAGTACATGTTGGAGAGAACGATGCCCAAGTCTGCCACTGACCACCAGCGCATAAGAGTAAAATAACGGATTTGAACTGAGTGCCTTCATACACACTAAAATATCATTTATTTTTCATAGATCTCTATTTAATTTTCATCGAATCGAGTCTTTTATAAATCAAAAATTTGCATTTAAACTTATCTATAGCCTGGTACACGGTACGTTATGAAAAGGTACCATGAAACTTTAAGCTTTTGTTTGGTTGGAAATTTGTTCTTGTGAGTGTTTATGCTCTCTATTATTCATTATACATGATTAGTACTGGATTATTTATTTGAAAGTTTATATAAATAATTTAAGTTAACATTTAAATGTCATTAATTGAAATTACTTTTATTTAGTTGTAATTTGATTTCTCTCTTTATTTCTTATAGAGTGAGTTGAGAACTATTCTTTGAAATTTTATATTTGGTATTAAATATTTTATAGTATGCTAGGTTATTTTAAATGGATTCATGAAGGTGTATGATCCTTATATATTTGATTAATAAAGAACTTTTATTTTAAAATTTCAATTTAAATACTTTTAAAGAGACACTCGGATAAGTGAATTGTATAATGTGATATGATCAAATGAGTTTTTCACATAACCTCAGTACAAATAATTGCTTACTGATATTTTTGACTCCGGCTGTCAGTCCTCGTTATGGAATGTTATAGTTACAGTCATAGGACTGTATGTAAAAAATAATTAACATTCTTTCAGACATAGTCTGGAAGAATGTTAATTATTTTTTCTTGCAAAATTTACATCAATATAGTAAATTTAGAGACAAACACATTGTTTTCAAAGTTGTCTTTCTGTTTTTGCTTTGAATACATTTTACATTTAAAATGAAGGCACTCAGTGACAAAATTTATATGCATTACATTTTATTAACACGTATTCTATATTAAATATTTAATAATTATAAAAAATATAATAAACTATTTTTTTAGTGATTCTTGAGCTGATTTACAAACGTGCGTAACGTAATGCAATTAAATTTGTCGGTCGGCTGACGGTTATAGCCTTCGGCATGACGTAACTAGAGGTCACGACTAATTGGTTTACCGCAAATTTACCTATTTCGTATTGTTTGTTGGTGTTCAGTGTGCATACTTTTCATAGAGTGTATGACTAATATGTTATATTTTTTAAATTTTAATATTGGAACTGATTGTTTTAGGAAAATGAAACAGCGAGAAAGGTATTGCTGTCAAGTTTATAGTTTCAAAAATGTTAAATGTTATGACATGGGCCACACGGAATAATTATTTTATTTGCAGATTTATTTTAAAATTACATTTCATTTTACTACACATAAATTTTATGATAATTTAATTTCGTATTGAAATAGTCACATACTCTATTTTATGCGTGCAGTGTTATTAAATCATAGACAGTGGCATATCTCATCCCAGTACGTATAATACCTACTGCCTACAAACTTTAATACAATAACATTGTAAATAGTTTTAGCCATCATGTAAAATATCTATTATATAATTTTTTCGTTATTCTCAATCACGCTAAGCAACTATTTACATAGTGTACTCATTATCATTCAGATTATGTAATTGTTTTCAAACATCATATAAAAAAAAGGAATTAGTTGTTTAAAACATTGCAGGAGCACAAGTGTGTGACTGTAAACGTTGTGGGTTCGACCCCCACTTGACTGCTGTGCGCGCTTGTTACAATGATGTGATGATTATTAACACATGTCGGCAGGTGTTCCGGGCGTGCACGCCGCCGGACGCCATCTCGCTGGTGTCGCGGCTGCTGGAGTACACGCCGGGTGCGCGTCTGTCGCCGCTGCAGGCCTGCGCACACAGCTTCTTCGACGAGCTTCGCGAGCCGCACGCGCGCCTGCCGAACGGTCGCCCCCTGCCGCCCCTCTTCAATTTCACAGAATACGAGCTCGCCATCCAGCCCTCGCTCAATGACTTCCTCAAGCCGCGCGACGCCCCTGCGCCAGCGCCAGCGCCCGCGCCCGACGCCCCCGCGCCCTCCGCTGGGCCCCCTGCCGCCTCGCCAGGCGCCCCCGCACCCGACGCCGGCGGGCCCAGCGCCTCGTAGGCTTCCCGCCGCGTGCGCTCCGTGTGACGACACTCGATGTATACACTCATATATATGTCATCTTTTGTACTTTTTGGTTTTACACGTTTACTTTACGAAATACCATCTCTTAGTATTTAATGTCGACGGTCACTTTGTTTTTGTCGTGCTATGTTATATTAAATGTATTATATCGATCGATACCAGCTCGCCCGAAATAGAGGAGTTTCGACGCTTTAGGGAGTTCGTTGTTAAATCGAGTGGCGTTGTATGGAGTTTACACTGTATTTATAAACAGGACTTATATACTATTTGATTATTCTAATGTAGTGGTCCGAAATTAACGGTCGCAAAAATTAGGAAGTATATCCCTATTTTTGAAATGTCGGTTTTAGTAAGCAATAGTATATGAGTGCGGTGTCAAGGCGCACCAGGGGGCGGAGCGAGCTTCCTGCATCCTTGAGGAAATTCTTACACACCTCCCATCGTACGGCGCGACAATGACATAATTGCACTTGTTATATTATAACATTTTAAGAAAACAAGTTATATATTTCAACGCTTGCATATAAAGAAGTACTATTCATAAACTTTGAATTTGTCGAAATATAAAAAGTGTGAATACGTCGTTGTTGCACCGGGAGTCGGTCGCATGCTACATAGTGATAGTACATTTCGTGTTGGCCATCGGGAATTATTGCATAATAGATGTTTTCGGCGAGTAATCGTGTGATACTGTAGTGTAATTGTCGATTAAGCTTGAGCTGTCGTAGTCGGCAAGAAGGGTAAATCCGCCGTAGATTAAACCGTCGCAATGTGATTCCTTTATACTTTTGTATGCTCAAATCCTTCGTCGTGTACATACCTTAACACAGTTTTTAAAATATAAAAAGTCCGTACCGATCTGTTCGATCGTCGTATTTTTAATAGCCACGTCGTAAATTTACCCTTCGTAGTAAAGAGCCATCAATTAATTACATCACAAGTTTAGGGGGTAGACGGGGTGTGACAACGTGTGACATTACATTGTGGAGGGTCGGAAATTTCGTGATATCTCATTTCAAAACATAA
>JBAIZZ010000272.1:529440-562691 GCA_037355905.1 Heliconius aoede
GCTCGCTCGCTGCGCCGCCCGTACGCTGGCCGCAGCGAGTATTACGATAGTTTAGATACGCATATTTTATTAAGTCCTATATCTATTATGAATTTTGTAATCGACGTTGCTTCTAAAGACCTTCTGTGTAAAAAGTTAAGACATACTAGTGACCTGAACGTTTGAAGCGATGACAACGTAATGTCTTCATGCCACTGAAATTCTCACTTTCACGATTCGCGTGCACGTTCACTAAACGAGAATTACCCGCAAGACACAACCACATTACTTCGAAACGTGGTTGACCTATATAAATTATTTAGAAGGAGTTTTATTATTGCTAGTAATGTAAAATTAAATTTAATAGTGAGTGAAATTTGTATTTTGTTTTAATTTGTTTTACTGAATTTAAAAACATCGTAACACTCATATCGTTGTTAGTTATGAAGGAAATAACATAATTATAAAAGTAAATATTAAATGAATAGTACGCATGGCTTTTTATTTTCTCAATAATCTATTATAATTTCCCCATAAATGAATAGCCTTAAATTTGAATAGATGTGTGACAATACCAATATATTCACACAGATTTCAGTGACAATCTTTTATAAATATTGAACTGTATTTAACATTAAACTAAACACGTCGAATTATTAAAACAGTAAAACAGTATTTGTAATATACACTTTGTATTTCACAAAATATTGCTATGTGTTTTTTTTTATATTCCAAAATATATTTTTCACATTCAACTCTTATTAAGTAGAATTTAAATCGTTTGGGTGTAGTGACTAGAAAAAAACGAAAAAAAAAAATGGAGAGTCGAATACGTGCGTAACGAATATGGTGACATCAAAAATAATGTTATAGGAAATGAAATCAGGTAGTGAGAATCAAAAATTACATTGGATAAAAACAAAAACCAAGTTTCTTCAATGTCTACAATGTATAAAATAGCTATTGCCATTGTTGCACTTTGTGTTAGTTAATTATTTTAATAATAAAGTTAACTATTTAGACCGCCACATGCTTTTCTTTTATAAATTATAGTTCATATTTCTGACCACGTAAGTGTTTTCTAGACTGCTATATAAATTTTACATATATACTTTCTATATGAATTTCCTATTTCTGAATTTTGAATGATGACGTTTCTAAAATGTAGACAATTTTGTGAGAAGGGTATTTGAATTGTGTTCAGAATTCGGCGGAAAATGATGAACGGAAATATCTTAATGTGAACTGAGTGAAAATAGCTTATAGTACACTAGTCGGGCAGTTTCAACGTCTGTCATTTGTCTTACTTTTTTAATTGTTAACGCGGCAGAGCTGTGCTTATCCTCAACTGCTTCCAGATGAGTGTTCCACTGGAGTTTGGAATCTACAGTTATACCTAAGAAAATAGCTGATTCTGACAAATTAAATTAAATCTGAAAAATTATGTTTTTTAACATTTGGTAAAGAAAACTCAATGCATTTAGTTTTTTTAGTATTTAACATTAGATTATTAATATCAAACCAGCGAAGAATATGCGATGATGCACTATTCATTTCGTCATAGTTTATTTTATTCCTGTCAACCTTAAATATTAAATAGGTATCTTTCTTACACTTTTCTTACTTATTCTTCACATAAAAAGGCAGATCGTTAATAAAAAGAACAAATGGAAGGGGACCAAGAATAGATCCTTGCGGAACGGCCATCTTTAGAGGAGATCCAGATCCAGAGGAGGCACATAAAAGTCAAATTATTGTTTTTAATAATAAATATTTTCAGTAATTTACTCATTTTAGGAAGTAACACTGAGGCCAGTTGTGCAGGAGCACAAAGTGTGACTAACGCGACTGGTGGGTTCGATCCCCACTTGATGAAATTGATATTTCCATTTGTAAAGTGGGGATCGGAGTGTCTTAATAATTGGTTCCCTCTGCTATGCGCGGTTTAATTTAGTTTTTTATATTAACTACTTTACTTAAAATTCACCACTCATTTATCTTGTACAAATGCATGAAAATAAAATTATTGCAAATGTTTTCATTAGCATCTGAATTTAAATGTGCTCTGAAACAAATTATATATTCATTTAGCAAAAAGTCATTTAATAATTTTAAGGTTAATTTTTATTATTTGAGGAAAAAAATATTAATAAATAAGTTATGACTATACCAAGTGTATTTGCACTGAAATTTAATATATTTTAAAAAGTGGAGTTGATCGATATATGTAGTTCAGTGTACATTTGTGCAGAAGCAGCACGGCTCAAATATTAACATGTATATATAGAAATTTCATTCAAAAAACGCATAATTAGATAGACTCCCACTCGGGGGAAATGAATTATTTTTTTATGAATATTTTCATTTCTTCGCTCTGATACCTAGGCAAGAACACGGAATGCCTCCAAAAATTGGAGAATGGGGTGTCTGAACACGAGGTTTTGATGGATACAGCTTGAAGCCGAAAAAATGAGATGGAATAATGAAAAATTTATTAAAAAATAAAATGAAATATAATAAGCAAACAACACACGTTTATTACTTATTAAGAGACATGATATTGGGAAAAAAATATAGTTCAGTTATTAATTTAAAGCGTTTCGAAGCGTTTAGTACTAATCACTTCGCAATAGTGTCGTCGATGCAAGTATTTTGACAATATTAGTCTAGTAGTTAGTTTAGTGGCATGCTCAATAAGATGAATTATTTTCTAGTAATGACTTATGCGATACCTCGGCGACATATTGATATTTGCGATGCTAACCCCATAGCCCGTATACATATTCTATCTGTGGTGCTGACAAATCTTAATTGTCAAAAAATCTGTGATTATGGTTGACAGTTGAAAACTCAACTTTTTGTGTATTATAAATTATGGGGCGTTTATTTATTTGATAATAACAATTCAGTTAAATTATTTTATTTCACTTTTTATAAAATGCCTGCTTAAAAAGGTTATTCTTAATAAACGATGCAATTTTAACAGATAATTGTCTGGAACAATTTAATTTTTGGTGTTTGTTTTGATCGTAAAATCAACATCCTAAAAATGCATGAAGCGTATGAGGTATCACATTTGCTTAATGCAACAGTGCAAATAGAAGCTATTGCAGCTTATGGTGGGTATATCTTACTTTACATCTGTTAATGTTATTTTAATCTTATCATATTTTTATTACTCAATATTGGAGACACTTTTAGATGGAAACCTGTTTTTGGGAACAAGACAAGGGTATCTATTGATGTATTCTTTATCATCAACTAATGGTAATCAAAAATATGAACTACAATTACTCAGATATTGTAAAAGTTTTAGTAAAAAACCTATCCAGCAAATTGAAGTAATACCTGGTAAGCTTACAATTATCTTTGTAGAATTTGAATAATTTAATAATGCATAATTTCATGCTGTTTCAGCAGGTCAATGAAGCCTAGTATTATAAGATACTTTGTTCCCCATGCACTTATGAATTTTCATGACATAGGGTGTAGAGTAGTGGAGCTTAGCCTCTTCATATAAAATAAAACGATAAAAGAAGAATAAATCATTTCCACAAGTGGAAACTCATAAATGTTACATTTATAGTAGTGGCACTCACTGTGCCACTACTATGAAGTATATATTTTTTAATATTCATTTTGTTAAAAAAAAATACAATGTTAATATTATTGTTTTGCAGAAGATAACTTACTTCTCTGTTTAACTGATAATATTCTTTCATCTCATGATATAAATGGAGTTAATTTCCCTTTAATAAAGACATTCTCAGAAACAAAAGGTGCCTCGCTTTTTGCATTAGACAATAAGGTAAATTAAGTTAAAATAAATATTTTTAATTTATAATGTTATTTCTGCCTGTATAAAAAATATTAAGCACAGTTCATAAGTACTCATCAATTTTAAATTTAAAACCAGCCATCCACTCACAGCTTTGCTTAAATATTGTATGTATTTATTGTTATGTCATTTATCCCATTTACAGGAGGGTTCACAGAGTAACCTAGTGTTAAGGTTTTATTTTACTAAAAATTGCAATTTATGCATATTGCTTGTGTGCAAGTCAAATATGCTTTAAGCTGTACTGTAGTGTTAAGATAATCCATCTGAGAAGCTTGAGTCTCTTGAGAGAAAGAGCTATTAACATTTTCTCAACAAGATAAAGCATGGTATTGCATTCTTCTACTCAGCACAGTGCTTTGAAAATTTGTCAGTGTATGGGGAAGAGAGTATCTTGACAATAGATTTTCTCTGTCTGATACCATGAGCGTATCTACAGATATTTTATGGTGGAGGGGTATGGACTTTAGCTTTGCACAGATAATTTCATGTAAATGTTGTTTTTTTCAATTTGTCGGGGCAACTTTTTTGGTAGTAAAATTTTTGGGATGAATATATACCCCCTTTGCATGTATATAAAAAAATATATTATACTTTTCAGTCTGCAACATCAATGACAGGTGAATCTAATTCTGTAGTACACTTGTGTGTAGCTGTAAGAAGAAAATTACAACTTTATTATGGAAAAAATGGTGAATTTAAAAAACATCTGTTTGACTTTACTATACCAGATGTTCCTAAAGTAATGGCATGGGGTCAACAGTATCTTTGTGTTGGATTCAAAGGAGAATATACCTTGTTTGATGTAAGCAGTTTATCACAATAAATTGAAAGGAACCAGGTTTAAGATTGATTTGTATGCAGTAGAAAAAGGTGTGAGAGGTGTAACAGCAAAGTCTCTGTATAGTTTGCTGAAACATCATGGCTTGTTTAGAAATATTGTCAGTTTCGTTCTAGAATATACTTTGAAGGTGACACTAGTAGAATTATATGGGCTTTGATGTCTGTGTCAGGAGCAGGTCAGACAGAGATAATGCACATTGAAAGAGTTCCCATAAACCTACACCTGCGGCCCAGGCAGTGGCCTTAAACTCCTGTTTCTGCAACTCTATGGTGGATCCACATTTTATGATTGTTTACAAGAATTTTCTATATGTATTTTTATTTAGGTTATCTTAAATATTTCCGAATTAGTATTCACTTTTTGCTTATCTTAGAAAAATTGTGTCATAAATGTTTATTAATAATAATTTACATTACAAAGATTAATTACTATAACATAAAAAATTAAAAAGAGGTGTTATGGCTAAAATATCTATATGTTTAAGGGTCTACTTAATATTCATTCCACTAGTGGGTTGCTATTCCATAATTTGCGAAATATTGCTGTGATTTCTCTATATAACATTTAATAAAATAATATACTTTATTTTGTTTTCAGCTATCGTCGCGTGACCCAAAGGAACTTTTCCCAACTAGTAGTTCAAAATCGTTAGAGCCGACCATAACAAAATATTCCGAAACATCCTTCTTACTTGGCCGTGATAATACTTCTGTACTTGTGGAAGAAGCTCAGGGTATTGAAATAAAAAAAACTATAAAATGGCGTGAAGCTCCTATAGCTGTTGGTAAAAAAAATGTTTATCTTACTTATATAATTAAATAACAATAAAATTGCTTTGGTGTAATAATGTATCAGCTTAACACTGCGTCCCGCACACAGCAGGGTTGGCAGGGGGAACCTAGTGCTAGATGCTCTGTTGTCCACTTTCTGCCGAATTCTATAATTTAAAATTTTTAAAAATATTTGCACAATGATCTTAGAATCAATCAAAAATTTAAACAGGGCGTTTTTTATATCTTAATAGCAGTGATTTGTCCTAAAAAATTAGTAAAATAATAATTATATACAATACCTTTGATGAGATTACTATGAATTAGTTTCCCTATGTCTGACGAAAATCGACGCTCTTCAGAAATCACGTCACACGTAAAAATGGTGGTCGTGTTACTTTTCGCGAAGTACTTTTGTCCTTGAAGTTACCATCAATTCTTATTATTCGCAATAATGCAGTATATAAATAAGGATGTATTTACGGTATACATAAAATAAATAAAAAAACAATAACTTTTAGTTTGGGACGAACCATTTGTGCTGGGTTTGATGCAAGACCAAGTTGTAGTACAAACTGTGGAACCTGCACTCTTCATACAAACTCTGTCTGATCTAAACAAGGCAAGATTAATGTACAGGTAAGAAGCTCTTTCTCCTTTACCTTCACATTGTATATGCTTAATTGGTTTTCAAGATATTACGTGTTGAGTGTCGAAACTCAACGCCGTGTTTTGTCTTATTACTAAATTAAATTAGAAAAAATTAAATCAGTTTCACTCTGCATCCTGCACACAGCAGTGGAAGCAGCAGGAACCTAGTGTTAAGACATTGTTCCTCGCTTTCCGCTGAAATCTGGAGGCATTGCTTGTTGAGCTTGCGGAATCAACGCTGCGCTTCGAAGAAGAAATGAAAATGTACATTTAAATAAATATTTAATTTTCTCGAGTGGGGATCGAACCCACAGCCAGTTTTACACTTTGTGTCTCTGCGCCACAACTGGCGTTAAATAAAAATAAATAAGTAATAAACAATAATAATATCCCTTTGTCTGTCAGATGCAAGCGAGGTTTGATATTCGTGTCTTCAGTTGGGCAAGTCTGGTGTTTGAGCTCCGTGGACGTAACTAAACAGCGACAGCAACTGTTAAAGGATAAGCACTTCGAAATTGCTATTGATTTGACTGTAAGTTTAATTTTTAAGAATAAATTTATTATTTTGCTACTTATATGTAAATGTAAATATTTTAATAATATGCTACCCATAAGAATTATAAGTAAAAACCAAAAAAAAATTGAATTTTAACAGTTAATTCTTACCTAATAGTACATAAACTACAATCAGTGTTTCTCCTAAGCAATAATACTAAAACATTAATAATAATTCCTTTAATTAGAATTTTTATTTATTGTTAATTGGAAGAATCCTATTGTTTCATAAAAAATATGTAATTATGGCTACACACACATTCCAAATAAGATTAAATAACAGACAAAATGATTTCTTTCAATAGCATTAATTGCACACATATGAACTAAGACAACTTTAAATATATACATATTATTAATATAAATAATATATATATTGCCCACTCGAGGAAGTGAAATATTATTAACGTTTATGTTTCCATTTTCTTCGCTTTGGTGTCGAGGCAAAGCGCGGTGTTGAGTTCTGCCACTCAACACACTATACCTCCAGAATTCGGCAGAAAACGGAGTGTCTTAACACCGAGGTTCCCTCTGCATACCCTGATGTGTGCGGGATACAGTGTGAAGCTGAAAAAAATATATAATTGATACTTTTTGGAAAATTAAGGAAAACAACTGAATATGTATGTATAAATAAATATGTATTACATAATATGTATATTTTCCTTATTTTTCAGTTCGTATTATTACACGACAATAAATCAAATCATGTTAGTAGTTGTATAAATATACATAGAGTGAAATATTCAGATTGTGTGCTCAAATCAAAACTATAGATACATAGTGCAAGTTTAGGTTTACGTAAGTAAATATCGTAAAATACAGCATTATACCTTACATTATAAGGCGTAATTTTAACTAAAAATCCTGGTCTGCCATTACTTTAAACTATTAATTTAAATATTTATTGTTCATTTCGCTATAATGAGAAATTTGTTTTAATCAGATAAGTTTATCAACACCAAACAGGAAAAAGCTGCTTTGAATTCGATTTGATTTATTTATGTAGTAAATTAGTTACTGTTTTTATGTAAACCACATCAGTCATGCTCAGATTTAGATATAAGAAACGAAAAATTGAAATTATCAGACTTTTAAATGTAAGTAATTCAATGCTGTATAGTACGTTATAAAATTTTAGGTTACACGGGGATCTTCATAAAATGTCTCTAGAAAAATATTTGAAGAAAAATCTAAAAGATATGATACAGATGTTTGTGGCTGTAAGCATGTATTGACTTTCCCTATACGTTTTACCTGTTTTTAAATAAAATGTTACGAGTCAAAATGTACTATATACTATCTTCTAGCTCCTTCTAGCTTCTAGCTTCTTCTAGCTTTGTTGAACAAAAATTGAAGTATTTTTTAACCTTGAAAGTGATAGACATGGGGAACTAAGACATTCCGTTCATCACTTTCCGCTTAGTATTTGTTATTGGAAAATGATAAACGGATCAAATATTCAGAGTGCAGTGGCGGAACTCAACAACATGCTTACCTTCTTCCTAGAGAATGGAAAAAAGCTATTTCATTCCCAGTTCCAATGGGAGCCATAGGCATCTTGCTTATAGTTTATATACGTCCCTTTGTGTTACGATGGCCCAATAATTAATTAGTTATTTTTTTTATAGAATTTGTCAACATGCTCAGTGGAGGAAAAGAAACAAACAATACATTCAATTCAAATGCTTTTTGCTCTAGACCAGTTTGAAAAGAAAGAGTATTCTCAGTCCATGAAAGAGTTCATTAAATTGAACATCGACCCTGCTGAAGTTATTAAGCTCTTCCCAGACTTAGACAACAAACCTGGTTCTGACTCAAGCAAAAAGTTAGAAGGGAAAGATCTAGAAAATGCCCTCAATGCTCTCATAGAGTATTTAGTTGAGCTGAGATCGAAAATCGGTAAAAATTCTACCGATGCTAGCGGAAGCAAGGATGAACAGAATAATCAGAGAAATGTTACTCAGCAATTAGAACTAATTGATACGACCCTTCTGAAGTGCTACTTACAGGTATAAGATATTTGATTATAATGTTTATTGATAGTAATAGATGATGATAATCGTTAGCGTCTATTATTATCAAATTGATCAGATTTCTGAGAAACACGTAGAATGTAGATACAATTATCTACAGGGTTTTTATTTTCTATAAATCATTCTAGAATAGATTACGTAGCGTTTTGACAAAATGTCGTAACAACACTATGTTTAAATTATATACATTTATCAAATATTCAATTTAACCCGTAGACCAATAAACATCTTCACAAATCATTTTCTATTTTTTTCACCAATAATTAATTATGTAACGTCTAAGCTGCATGCGTGCTGAGACTGGGGGTTTTTTTTATAAAAAATAAATTAACAAGTCTTTGTTTGATGTATTAAAAATATCTACTAATGATAGGACTGTTGTCAAGGCTAGAACCGACCTAAAGGATTAGAATACTTTTTTCCATTCTTTTATTTTTGTTTATGTTTGTGTATATGGTGACGGCAGTTTTTTTAAATTAAGTAAATATTTGCATTTTTATCTTCAGAAAATTATTTTCTTCTTTCTTTATCATAGACATAGTTTCATTGCCTCGACAAATATTTAGATGCAATCTTTATCAAATATGAGAATTATCTTGTGTAGCTTACTACCACGAATATGGAATGTAATGGCGTGATATCTATTAATACTTAAAAAAAGTCAGTTTTGATCAGTCTTCATCAGCGATGTTTCGGTGAATGAGCCACCACCCCATATAATACTCTTTTATGGCTATTCGGCGTTTGGACCACCCCATATAGTATTCATCCTTCCGGTAGACCAACGACGCGTTCGTGGCGCCGCTGCTGCGCCTCAACAACTGCCGCCTGGAGGAAGCAGAACGCACGCTGCAGCAGCACGGCAAGTGCAGCGAGCTGATCATCCTGTACCAGACCAAGGGACAGCACACGCGCGCGCTGCAGCTGCTGCGCGAGCACGCCACGCAGCCTGACTCCAGCCTCAAGGGGTACGGCAGGACGAAAAATTATCTGCAGCATTTAGGTGAGCTCAATTACACTCAACCCCACTCTAGTCTCGACGACCTGATATATAACCCTGGTTAATTGGAATCTCAAGAGTCAGGTCAGGGTCAGTCAGGGTTTTGTTACTATTTGAAAGGATTTTTGATTTATCCAATTTTTCAATTAGACAGGTTTAAAGTTATTCCTAACCAAATATGCTTCTAAAAACATACGATACGTATCGAAACCTGTCCCGATCTTATAAAATATCTTACTTATACAAGGAATTGAGCTGGAAAAAGTCATAAAGTTTCGACAAACATTAACAGAGGTAGTTCGATGACAAATTGCAAAGAATAAAATATTAAACTTTATTAAAATTAAACCAGCTTCACCCTGTATCCGGCACACATTAGGGTAGGCAGAGGAATTCTCGTGTTAAGACACTCCGTTCCTACTTTCTGCCGAATTTAGGAGGTTGCGAGGAGGAGGAGGAGTTAAGAAACTTCGTCTTTTGTATCAGCATTTTTAATTGTGTACAAATAACCTAAATAAACTGTATATAGATACATATATAAATATAAACAAACATTTATTTCAGGTGCCGAACACATAAATCTAATATTCAAATTCTCAGATTGGATACTAAAAGAGCATCCAGAGGAAGGATTGAAAATATTCACTGAAGATAAAGTCGAAGTAGAGAACTTACCTCGTCCCAAAGTGTTAGATTTCCTTCTTAGAGAGCACGAATCTCTCGTCATTCCATATTTAGAACACGTTATACATACTTGGAATGATGTTAATCCACTGTTCCACGATGCTTTGATTAGTATGTACAGAGAAAAGATAACAGATAAAAAATCTAATTCAACGGAAGAGGAACTTCAGCATATAAAAGCTAAATTGGTCGCGTTTCTAGAAAAGTCCACTCATTATACGCCAGAAAGAGTGATTCTTCATTTCCCTAATGACGCGTTGTTCGAGGAGAGAGCGGTTATATTAGGCAAACTTGGGAGACATGAACAAGCTTTAGCTATATACGTCCAAATTCTAGGTAATTGTATTTGTTTTGCTTAAGTAGGGCGCGGGAACTTGAGAACCCAGTGTTAAGATACTTCCGATCCTCACTTCCCGCTTATTCTGGAGGCATTGGATGTTGAGTGTTGAAACTCAACGCTGATGATTGTAGGTGTTGTTTCCATTTGAAGAAATGATTATATTGTAATTTATAACTATTTTCACTTCCGGGCTCTCGCAAACAATGCGCGGCGTCGAGTACCGAAATCTTTATCTTTTATGGATGTATTTAGATCAAAAGTTAGTGTAAATAAGAGTAACACATTATATGTATAATTAATATATAACAATACTTTTCTAGGTGATGTCCAAAGAGCTATAAGATATTGTGAAAATGTAGACGAGAAATCTACAGAGAAAAATATTGATGTATACGTAATTTTAATGAGAATACTATTGAATCCGGAACAAAATTCTTCATTGGCGGGGCCCTTGTCGAATGTGCCAAGACACCCTAACTCTACCGTCCCAGATCTAGAAACAGCTCTTAGTATATTGGAAAAACATGCTGATAAAATATCACCAATGAAAGTTTGTATTTAAATGTTTAATTTTATATATATTAATACTAAGTATTCTTTAATGCTTACCTCGATCAAATTTAACATTAATTCTTAAACAACCAATACTATTTACATTATTTATTAGATAACATAGTATATATTTTTTGTCTATTACTATACAAACTTAAAATGGAAAACATTATAAATAATAATATTACTTAAATAGCGTTACATTTGCATATATTCTCCCTTTTTTCAAATATGTTATATACATGTGTATTATGTACCTTAATGGATAACTTTGAAATAACTTGGCGCCCAAGAAAAATACGAATAAAAACTAAGATTTTTTAATTATAAATATATATGTACACCTCAACTAATAACTAATTATTTTTTCAGGCGTTAACAGTGCTCCCAGATTCCGTTCCGTTGAGTAGATTGAAATATTTCTTAGAGAGTGCATTGGAGTCCCAGTTGACACTTAAACGACGGACACAAGTTCTTAAAGGACTACTTTATGCGGAACATTTACAGGTATATTTTATTTGTTTTTTCACTGTTATTTGATCACGTAACGCCTCGAAAATTGGGTGGTGTGTAGTGTCTTAATACCAGGTTACCAATGCCACCAGGCATTGAGGGATATAGCGGAATGCAAAATTATATTTTTTTATAAATAAACCGACTTCCACTGGATCCCATAATCAGAACCTAACCAAACTTTCATTAAACTACCCTTAAAGTACATATATCGCGCACATACTTGAAGCAAATTCAAGACTTATGTTGATTTTCTCGTGGATAACATTGTCAAACATGGACCGAATTAAAATGGGATCACACAAGAATCACCAACTTTCAAATAAAAAAAGAATCATTAAAATGGGTTCACCCAGTCAAAATTTCTGAATTAACAAACCAAGTACAGTCTGAATTAATGATAACCTCCTCGTTACGGAAGTCGGCTAAATGATATTATTTTATTATTTTTTTACTCTGTGCTTTATTCCGCGCATAGCACAGGGAACCTAGATACCTAGTGTTAAGACATTTATGTTCTATTAGGACACTGAGTGGCGGAACTCAACGCCACGCTGTGTCTCGTTACCAGAAACGAAAATATTAAATATTTCCCTTTCTTGACTGATTTATTTTATAATGTATTCGAATATTGTTTTCTTCTTTCAGGTGCAAGAAGCTAAACAATTCCACGAGTCCAAACGTATAGTGATTAACGATTACAACGTGTGTCCCGTTTGTAAGAAACGTTTTGGAAACCAAAGCGCGTTTGTACGCTATCCCAACGGTGATATTGTACATTATTCGTGTAAAATAGATAAATAAAATTATATCTATGGAAATTAAATGCTTGTATGTGGTTATTATGATTTATATTTGTAACACGCAATGCTTCGAAATTCAGGTAGTGTGGGGGGAATGAAGTAATTTAACACTCTGCCCTCTCTTGCTATATGCGGGATTCGTTAAGAATAAATACAATATATGATAATATAGTTGATGTATTAACTTAGCTTAGAAATCTTTTACAGTAAGAAACAGTACTTTATAATCAGTTTATTTTCTCTCCCTTTACTAATTATCTTTATATAGTTTTTAAGTCATAAACCCAGACTAAATCTACAAATTATTACATGGTCGTGCCTTTTTATAATTTGCAATAGCAGTTTATAGTTATTCTATCATCGTTTCATTATTATTATTATTATATGTATTTATCAAGTCATATAAATTGAAATCTTTCAAATGAAATCTTCATTTTTTGAAGTTACAATAAATTAAACTACATTTTATTTATGTTACCATTGTATAGTACATAAAATACAATTATATGTTTATTTAATTAATTTAATTTATTATGTGTATAGTGTTTTTTTTAACTATTGTAAATGGTTTCAAGTAAATAAAGTAATAAAATTAATTTAAAAAATAAATAAATAACATAATATATTAGGTATATATATACAATATTTTCACTTTTGACTGAAATAAGCGCTGTGTTTGTATGTAAGCTTTACCGAGAAAAATATTATAACATAAAAATATATAATCAATGGTATTGTGTTTATAAATTTCTTTTGAAATTGTAAGCAGATGTCTGACTGTAAAGGCAACTGCTGTGGGTTCCATTCCCACTCTGGGGGAAGCAATTATTTTCGTTTTCTCGCTCTGGTAACAAGATGAACCAAAGTGGTGAGTTACATCAAGCAATATTTCGAAATTTTGACGTAAGGTAAGGAATAGAGTGTCTTAACACTATCTTTCCTTTGCCTACCCTGTCATTTACGGCATACAGCCAAAACAAAAAAATATTTGCTTTTCAATGGTTACTAACAGTTAGATCATTGAATTGGCAGCTTTATTCAGGTCAGATATTTTTATCATGTTATCAGACTTGGCTTTTGAAACAGCGAGTAAGAATCTTTTTTTAGAACTCATTATAATTTTCTATTATTTGAAAATTATGTATATTATTATAGTACTTTTAGTTGCGGTTTAAATGTTGAACTTATCATTAGACACACGATTATTATCATCTATATCATAAATGTTTGTATAAACAGTGTATTTATTTATGTGCTTATTACTAAAAAAAAAGATAATAAATCAAATTTTATTAATATTTGTTTTTATTGATACCACACTTAGAAAAAAATCTAATGAAATGATGTTAACTTAGGATTTATACGTGCGATAAAAATTATTTACGCAGCCTTTGTTATTGGCACACATGGAAAAATTGATTCACTTATACCATAATTACAGCATTTTGCTCATAATTTTTTTTTTATTATACAAACATTAATTTAGATAAAAAATATTTTGTTAACTATTCTGTTATATCCACAAATTTGATTGAACTATTTTATTAGAATGTTATTCAAAGTTGACTTTTATAGGATATATAAAAAAAAATTAAGAAAACCCTAATATTTATTAACACTTAATAAGCTAATTGTAGAATGAGTGAGCGAGCATGACGCGCGGTGACGTAAGTCGTCATAGATAGAACTTATAACGTCTCTTGCGCCGTTATAATGCGCGCCTCTGTGGCCCAATGGATAAGGCATCGGCCTCCTAAGCCGAGGATTGTGGGTTCGAGTCCCACCAGAGGTATCTGTTCACTTTTTTCCATAAGTTGTATTTAACCAATACAAATTTAGTTAATGATATTTTCATCTTCGCCTTTTGTATCATTTTTTGTAAGTCAAATTTCAGTAAGAAAAATTATAAAGAATATAAATACAATAAAGTAAATAAATATTATAATAATTATAAAGAATATATATGTTTATTATATTCTAAGGAGTTATTTATCTATCTTTAGTATGGGTGAGGTTTGAAAGAGACAAATAGAGTAAATTGATCCGAATTTAAGTGGAGTAACGAGTGTCCGGGGTTAATTACTTTTCAAGCGTATAATTTCATATGTAAAATATAGTCCAAAATTAATAAATGAATAAAGTCTTAGGCTCAAGCTTAGTTTTAAATGAATGGTCCTCACATAAGTAAATCAAATGCACATTATGTATTTGATTAAATAAATACATTTAAATAGATATGCGGACTATTCGGCGCCCCTTTGGGAGTAGCGCCCGGGGCATGATACCCCTTGACCCCCCCTCCCCCTCCCCCTCTACACCACTGCCAATCTGTACTTTTACAAATTATCTGTTTGCAGAACACAATGCCTAACTTTACTGAGAAACACCTAAAAGTATAAACGGGCCATGTGTTCACAAACAACACAATTGGCATTTGTAATTTTTTTTAGAAATAATGCTTACGATGTTAATAGTTATTAGCGTAGCTGGAGATGTTTTTTTAAGGGCCTGAACTTAAACTCTAAACAGATTAGTTCGTGTAAACGTTATATTTTCAATTTTGGGGCCAAATTTTTTGTTAGTAAAATTTCTGGAGTGGACACCAGGCTAGTCTGGAGTGACCAGCCGGCCCCACATCTTCCTACGCCCATGTTTATAGTCCTCCTTGCCAAAACCTGTCATTCCAGAAGCTTGTAATACAAATGATAATGGCACGATTTACCATCTGAAATAGATAAAGCTGTCCGCAATGTAGGCGTCGGTGCGCGTCGCATTATAAAAGTCCCGTATCGTCGGGGAAAGCTGTTAGATATGATAACGATACAATTTTATTGATAAGGACTGGTGAGGCATCGATCAGTCGATATGATCGCAGTGTAGCGTACGGAATTACTTAATATAAGTATAATTAACTACCACGTCTTATCAACAGATAGACAGATTTTTTATATTCAGATTATGTCCTATAAATCTAATTAAAGGTAGAGTACTGTCAAAATATTCGATTTAATTCGTTTGCCTTCATCGGTAATGTAAATTGGTGGTGTTTGGTGTAGAATGAAAATGATGGGCGACGGCGAAATGGGCTACGATTACTATAACTATGACAACAGCTGGTCCATCATGCCCCCGGACTATGTGGACCCTGGATATCAATACCGGCAGCCGCAAGTCGAAGAAGATTATCGTTATGCGTGAGTATTATTTAAATTGCGTTCAGTGCTAAACAAATAAAAGAAAAAAGAAAACCATGATTAATTTGTTGAAGTTGTCGCTATATATTTTTTACCTTGTATCTAGTTAATAATAAAATTTATTTCATATAACGTTGTTTCAGTTAATAGTGAGAAATTTATTTTGTACAAACAAGACAATGTGTCTCAATAATTGTGAAATAAAATTTTACCATCAAAATAGAGGTTTCTTTTTTTAGGCTCTACTTAAGAGTTCTATTTTTAAATAGGTTTTTTAAGATAATATAATATTTCATTAATTCTACAAAAATACATAATACTAACTTATGTAATATTAAATTAGTGTAATAAAATTATATTCAATGTCTGTCATAGAAATCGTGACAGGAGACTATAACTTAAAGCAAATTGTGGTAATCGTGGTATTGCACAAAACGGCTACCATTCCACCCAAGTGCAAGTAAATAGACTTAATGCACGTAGATACTTTTGGATTTTTTCTATCGTATAAATAAATATAGAAACAACGCGGAGGCTTTTGCAGATAAACGCTTTAATTAATTAACGTTAATAAAATATTATTTATTGAGATACAGATAATTTTAAGGCTGTTGTATAGTCACGTACACATTAATTCATAGGAAATGCATATATGAGTCACAAAATGTAGATAGGAACTAGGAATCTACTTCACATTCACCTTATTTTATATAATTTCACAAACTTATCATATCAATATTTTATTAAAAAAAATAATAAAATTAACTCGGAAATAAATCAGAACAAAGTCATAAAATATCCATGAATTTTTTTTTCGGTTGGTTGGTTTTGATTGCGTGTCTTTTGCCAATCGTCCCGGCAGTGAATCGCCGTGAGTACCATCGAGCTCGTGATACGTCAGCTGCGTCTTCTCCCATGGCTTCGTGGAGCCCTTAATTGGTTCGGAAGCCCTCTTCGCGGCTTGCCGTGCTTCCGACCATTTAAACCGACTGCGCCTAATCAGATTGCCGTAACGGAACATTCGTGAAAACCCATCGACTTGTACTCTTACTTTACAAACTTTAGATATTGGAAAACTTTGTACACCATAAATATTCCTTAAGCAGGATAGGTGATGATGGAATTTGTGGGCTGATGTGTTCTGTCACGAACGGAGCTGGAGCTTTGAATAATAATGAAGCTTTTATTGACGTAACGAGTTTCGTTGGCCTTGCTGTTACAAACATTACTGTATTTACAGAATTCGTGTAATTTGCTTGATCGGTCCGCGCTGTGGCAGAGGTAATGACAGGGAGTAAGTCTGGTCCCGGGGTAGTTTTTTTCTCGCGATAAGCGGAGCTTGGCACGGACGGCGCGCGGGGCACAGTACAATATTATATACCTTCTAAACTTTTACACAAATTACTTTCCTATCGTGTCGGCTATCAGTCCCCTATTATTTTAACATTATCATTGCAAATATAAGCGAAATGTCTTTTCAAATTCGTTGCTTAATGATTCTTTTGCTGTATATTGTGTATAATATTGAACGATATTTCATTTACATATTCTAAATTATTTCTTAAAATAGATTCCTTTGATCTGATCTATGCCTTGTATAACAATTACATTAATCATAATCAAACAAAATATGCTTAAGTTTTATGAACCCTAAAAGTTGAAACATCTGGTCGATATAATTTTTGAGCGTACCTTGTTATTTGTTTTTTCTTTTTTTGTGTTACAAGTTCTCTCTATACAAGCCATTTCTATTATTCTCTACTTGAACGATTTCGTGAACTAAAATCGTCAGACGTTGGAAGGCTAATGTATTGAAATGACAGCCACACTCAATACTACTTTACGTGTAGCTCGTTTTATGTCTAGAAGCATTTCGGCAATTGAAGTATTTGCAAATAGACGTCTTTTATGTAGTATTCACTTAGTTTATTTATATACAGAAATACATTGACAAGTTGTCATATATAAAAACAACTAAGTATCATCAAATAATATTAACAATTGTAATTAACAACGCCTCCAGTCGACATACCTTTTGTTTGGATTATTTATAATTATAAAGTACTGTATTTGATTATTTATAATTATAAAATACATAAAGTGAAATTAAAAAATATTATTAAAATATTATTTGTATAAATAACTAAGGGATGAACACAATAGAATATATTTATTTGGGGCCAGTCATGGCGCAGGGACTTAAAGTGTTATTACCACTTGAGGAACTAATGTATTTAATAGTTTCATTTCTCCGCTCTGGTGTCGAGGCAAGTTGCAGCGTTGAGTTTCGCCACTCAACACGAAATACCTCTGAAATTCGGCGGAGAGTGGAGAATGGAGAATGGCGACTACACAGTCTCCATTCTCCATTCTCCGCTTCCGCCGCTCCGTAAAGTTAAAACAAATTCATAATACAAACCTCATTTATTTTTTTATTACACACGTTAATATATTATAATATTACTTACATATAAAAGTTAGCAATTATTGTGAGCATTCGATTAAAGCACCGATATGATGATGTGATGCGGCGGAGGGCGCGCGCACCTGCCGCCCGCCCCTCACAAATCTGGCCCTCGCAGCTTACCTGATATAGTGTAGGCAAAGTTTTACGTTTAATTTTTGAATTTTATTAATCTTAATTTATATTTTACATCGTTTATTATAATGATATAATAACTCTTTATAGCTTCACGCTGTATCTCGTATGTAGCAGGCGGCATTATCATAGCGAAGAAATGAAAATATTAAATATTTAATTTCCTCGAGTGGAAATCGAACTAACAACCTGTCGCGTTTACAGCAAGCACATTGCACATTTGTGCCCCGGCGTCGCGGCTAGTCTCTGTAATATTATTTCGTATTTTTTACTTTTGACAGTAGTAAGGTACCTATGAAGTATGTAGATTGTAGATTTTGTAAAATTTTTACCCTAGGTGTTCACATAATTTTTTTATATTGAATTGGCTTGTATGATTTATTGTAGTGGATAGGTATTGTATATACTAATATACCTATTCATAATTGAAAATAACAAATTTAGCTCAAATTGCTATATATAAATATACTAACACACATCATCCACAATCTTTATTCTTCATTAAAATTAATAAAACCTAAATAAATAATAATCTGAGATAACAAAGGCATATTCTGAAATTATTGCATACGCTCAAAAAACAATAGCGATCGTAAGCGATGGGTAGATAGATATTTTAAAAAAAGTTATTCTCAATAAGTCAATTAAGCGTTTCACGTCGGCGCGGGCGGCGGCGCGGGCGGCGGCGGCCTGCACGCCACTTAGGGGATGGTTTCCAATATAAATAATTACCCTTTGTTATTTGTACCCTTTAACGATGTTCCACGCACGGCTTTAAAAGCAAGTATTGTATTTATGTTTAGTATACATATATCTACTTACATTTAAAAAACTGAGACTTTGAGGACGTGGCGCAGAGGCACAAGCGTGCGACTGTAAACGGTGATGGATTCGATTCCCAGGAATGGATATATTTCATATTTTTACGGTAATAAGGCAAAGCACGGCGTTGAGTTCACCAAGCTCGCAATTAAACCGGCGAAAAGTGGTGCACAGAACAGAGTGTCTAAATACTAGGTTGTCTCTGTCTGGCTTGCTATGTGTGTGATACAGCATGAAGCTACAAAAAAAATTAAACATCATATTTTAGGGTTTTTTGTCAATTGATGAGAACATAAGGCACGTTCACATAACATATATTTGTATAAGCTTAGGTATGAATATTTTAATAACAATAATTATCAAACATCACAATTTTATGAAATCAGTCATTTTTGCAGTCTGAGGAAAAAACTATGTAGCTTCAGAAAACAAAGCACAAAACCATGATTTCATATCATATCAGTTCGAACAATAAAATCTCTTCTAAATAAATATCTACATACCTACATTTTTCTTAAATAATAACTTAATTTTCAACTTTAGTTAGGATATTTAAATGGGAAATGTTAATTCTACTTTATAATTTTTGGTATTATAGATATATATATTATTGGCTTAACTGGCGCGCTCGAAACGCCATAAATAAAAAACTGAACTGAAGTACCATTTGATGGTTAACACAATAAACAAATAGTGGACATTTAAAATTATTAACAGCCCAGAGACTTGGAAACACTATTATCTTTAAAAAAAATTGAACAAGCTCATATTTACTGTGAAGTTAAAGTATTTATTTAAATTAGTGTAAAATGTTGGCTTCTTATAAACAATAGCAAGAAAATAAAAGAATTGCAGCATATGGTAAGGATTATGAACACCTGGCGCGCTACAACTAGAAGTACAGACAGTACTGCTCCTTCTTAGTAAAATAATATTTGAGGATTCTTTTAATAAGTATTGTAGAAAAAAAAAATGTTTTACGTGACATTATTAAAAAAAATATTTTATTAATTTTAATACATACTTATTACACATTAAAAAATATTAAATGATAAAGCAAGCTACTTAGTATTATAATACTATCGTTATTATGAAATCAAAATTGAGTCAGATAAAAATCTGAGTCAGAAAAAAATCAAACAATAATTAGAAAAAATGTGTCACCTAACAGGCAATCTAGAAATAAATAGGTAGACTAAAGTTTTATATGAAACTCTTGTTAATTTTTTTAGCAAATCGTTACACGCTATGCTCGCACTCACTGTAATTATTGGAATAGAATGAAAATATTTATTTACTTTGTGAAATTTATGACAGAAATGATTGAATGTGTAAAAATATATAATATTTATTAAAATTTACATATAGAGGAGAAAACTTAAAAGTTTTCTTCTAGCTCTACGTAAAGCTCAAACTAATATACTTAAATCTCTGATATTGAATAGCTAAAATTAGGTAGGTAAATACAATTTTATCTATAATTTCTTGGAAATTGACCATAAGAAATATTTTTTTATTCGATTATAATTATATCCAGTACGGTACGTAGAGGAAACCTACTGTGAAGACACTCCGTTCTCCATTATCCGCAGAATTCTGTAAGCTTTACGTATTGAGAGCGCTGGAACTCAATGTCGCGCTTTGTCGCGTCGCTTGAATGAGAAAATAAAAATATTAAAATATATCATTCCACCGACTGGAAATCGAACCTACGGTCTATGAAATCAAGTTGCTCTACGTCGGACTCAATTGTAAAACTATCTTTTTTTTTTTTTATGGGAGAGGACAAGGCAAACGAGCGTTCGGGTCACCTGATGGTAAGTGATCACCGCCGCCCACGACCCCACGCAACACCAGAGGAGCCACAGGTGCGTTGCCAGCCTTTAAGGTGGAGATGAAGGGCACCGGGGCCCGGCATTACCTAATGCGAAACGCAGTGGCGAGGGCCACTACTTCACGCCGGTTTAAGATGCCGGGGGTGGTATTAAATCCGGTCGAGTCTGCCCATGCGTGTTGCCATTACTGGCGACGTGACTCTTCCACACGTACTTTAGTCGCCTCTTACGACACCGACAGTACCAGGGTGATCCTATTCTAAGCCGGGACCACACGGCTGACTTCACCAGAGCGAAGAAATGAAAACATAAATAAATATTTTCTTTCCTCGAGTGGGAATCGAATCCGCAACCAGTCGATTGTGCAGCACAATTTGTACCACTGCGCCACGACCAGCCTCAACCTAAATAGTTTGTTAAATAAGAAAAAATATGGAAGCTTCTTGGTAATAAGGGAATTAATAAAAGCGACCTAATAGCGCTGGCTGTCCTAAATTATTAATATTGACACTAACATAACCATGGGCAAATGCAAACGGCCAAAGTTTCAGAGCACACGTGCAAGTCATAAAGTCGAAGTAGGTGAGTACCTGTTCTCAAGATCACACCGTACCTGGCATTGTTTATCGATAACAATGCGCTAAGTAGTTGCACATGTGCGGAACTTACTAAAGTAAAGATTTCTAATTTTTCGATATTTTTACTGAGCAAAAAAGAAATATATTTTTTTTACCTATGATTGGTAAATTGGAAAAAATCAATAAACGATTGAATTGAATAAGTAGCATGTATAAAAATGTTCTCATGATATAAAAAATGTAACATGGACTTATGACGACTTATTGAAAACACTCTAAATGAAAATGATTATCCGGGCATTTAGAGCGGCGTCCACAACGAACCCGGCCTCAACAATAGGCTTAACGCTCGCACTCATTACAAAAGCAACATAACGTAACGTGCTACGTCGAAAGCTCCTTTATTCGAAAGTATATCTACTCCAGTTTTTTTGCTGGGAAGGCTGTAGGAAAGCCGCGATTGGACGAATCTCGTCCCGCCCCGTTCAACGCGCGCCACGATTGGTCCAGGCCGGTGGAGCACCCTCAAAGTGATCTGAGTAGGCTGTCGAACCATGAGGGCGGCGCGGGGTGTTCTTCACCCCGAGGGCCACTCGAGGGTTGTTTAGTACGGGCCCAGCGTCGTGGGACGCAGCACGTGTTTGGTCCGGTGTGTTGTGTCAGTTTTCAAAATTATTCCGAAAGCGAGCTCTCCCGGTAGGGAGATGAAGTGCGAGGAGGGAGAGAGTGCGCGCTCTCCGCCGCCGCTACTGCCACCGGCGTCCTTGTTGGCCTGGAGCCCTATATTGTTGCCACCATGGGGACCTGCATTTTTACCAGCACTTTATCCTGCGGCTTTTCGATCCGCTTTTCCTGGGTAAGAATAGTGAGATTGAGATCTTAATTGTGTTATTGCTTTATAATTACCCTATGTTGTTTTATTTGGGTTGTCTCTAGTAATGTATTTGTTAGTGGTTTTAAAGGCATCTTTTATAGGCTATTTTATAAATTAATTTAATTTGTGAAATGGCCTATAAAAAGGATGCTCTTGAAATTTTTACTAAATATTTTTTTTAATCCAAATTTTGGTGACCTACTCGCGTTTATGTCTTTAAATGGCTGTTACTGATCAATAAACAGTAAACGAAATAATAAAATTATAATTAATTTAGAAAACTAAAATTATTTATGTTTTCTTCAATATTAATTTTGTTTTAAGTAGGTAACTAATATATACATGAGATATGTATAAATATGTTTACAAAATTTCAAAAGATTAGATGATTTCTTACACAATATTCATCTCACAAACCACAAAATTACTAATATTTTTTAATCTAAAACTTGGAATTTCACTCAAAAAAATGTTTGTAAAGGTTTCGAGAGTACATTTCTTTAGTTGTAACATGTGTCTGCATCACAAAGGCCTAGTGAGAGCCCGTTAATAGATGTGTTTACAACCTGCTCGAAGCTCAAGCTTCTTATGACACCGCCTTTTCATCGTGTCACGTACGAAACTAGGGAACATTTCACATCTACATGTAATTTTGATATTTAATAAACATACGTATATTGATCTCTTGTTAAAACTTCGGCCAGTCCTTTTGTAAGAGTCACGTTTTCTGGAGAGGTCCTCACTCGACAATAAGCGGTTAAATGAAGAGATTTCTTTATGGTTCTTTATAATTATATACATCCTTAGCAATTGAAGCTTAAGACTTTTTTTTTCATAATATATGCTGATGTGAACTGATACTTGATTGATTTTATAATTAATTCGATACAAATACATATATACGACATTTTAATTAAGATTATTTAAGTATTATGTAAATGTCTAGTTAAGTAATAATAACTTTAAAACATTATAAATAAGAACCACGTTTCTGTAAAAAAATATGCTGTAAATGAGAACATATAAAAATCATAACTAGCCCGTTAATATTATAAGTATGCATAAAGTATTATATATTCGCAAAAGTGAACATTAAAATGATAAAAGCACAAGTTTTAGATCCGATATAGTATTAAATACATATTTTCTTTGTAATAAATTAGTTGATCTAGAGACATATATACCTATTGGTTTTAATATTTTTTTACAGCTTCTAATACTTGTATAAACACAATAAAGTAAACAAAATTAATGGGTAAATATTGTTTCAGTTTGCTAGACAGCATGAAGATGCCAGGACAGCGGCCGGGTTTCCAAATCTCTGATATCTTAGGCCTCAACGAGGCTAAAGCTTTGGAAACGCCGCAAAGTGGCATAAACCCTCTGGAGCTTCCGCCGTACGCGCCGCCGCACCACAACTATTCACACGAGTTACTTCGACATCATCAACCGTGGCTTTCTTTGGATCACCATGAGAGTGCTGGTAAGTTATTATTTCAATAATAATAAAAAAAATACACTAAAATACATTATATAACCTTTTAAGATACTTTAAAATAAAACAGGTGGTGGTAAGTTCAAATATATTTCAATTTATACTCTAAATAAGTACTTTAATCTCGTATGAAAGCAGGAACTCTATAGGAGTAGCTCTCATAGCTTAATTACTATAGCAAATACTTAATGTTAACAGTTGGAATGAACACTTTACTTTGCAATATAAATCTATATTATCAATAGACATGGAAAAGAGAAAAAATAGAAATAATTTTGTTTATTTTAGAAAATTTTTAAATGTTTTCTGAATGAAATCATCTTATCAGCTTCATATGAACTGCTATTGTTGCACGATCACACATCACATTCAAATGTTATATAAAGTGAGTCAATTTTAACTTGTCTTTACGAAATGCCATTTTTATCCAGATAATAAGAGATAAAAGATGATAATAAGTAGCTATGTAGGTATTTATTTGTCTCTCATTGAAGATATCCGCCTTAAAACACATACACATCTATATTAATTATATATTTTTCCATAACAGTTTTAAAATTTAACATTTTCAGTTTCGATACTAGTTATCTAACATGAGTATACTTACCCAAATTTTGTCGATAAAATGCCAAATTGGATGTCTTTGAAATTTATCAGTTTCAATGAAGACAAGTACTAGGCGAATTATCATACACAAATATATAGACCCACTCGAAAATAATAGGTGTTCGGTAGTCGGCGGTTGAGAGCGAGAGATTATTTTTTGAAATGCTCCTCCAATGGAGTGCTTTCAGCGGTAATCTGCGCTGCCATTAATTACGTTTATCGCTTATCTAATTTTCGGCACTCGTCGTTACATATGATTGCTTGTTCGAAAACACTAATCCGGTATGTAGCGATTACATACTTATACTTGAAAATTATTTTTATTTTAAATAAATATCTAAGAAGTAGCGCCCTATATGTGTAGTTTATTATTATAAAATTTATAAAAATATATATATATTTCAAATTAACAGATTTGTTGTAGTCTGTAATAGTTAGGCATATTATTATAAAAAAAAACTATGGTGGTTTGTCTAGATATAGTGCTGATTTGTGTTTATAAATTTATTCACCTTCACGCTGTATCCCGCATATAGCGGGTTAGGTTAGAGGTAGAACATAGTGTTAAGACACTACGTTCTCCCGACTTATTATTGGGTAATTAACCCATATTGAATTTTCAGGTAAAATATTTAAGTATACACTTGGTATTGTTACTTGAAATGAAACTATAAAACGGACAATTATAAAAAAATCTAACGCGACACTATAGATAGTTTTATTATTTACAAATGTAGTATGTAATGTCACGCCCTTAGATCGGGGGCTAACTGTTGTTTAACTTTTAGAGGGGTGCGATGCGGAACGAATTTGTCACCAATAGACGGACAGAGGCAGCTGGCTATCAATTACAGCGTTTGCGGCTGTTGGGGATGCTATACCTTCATTATTTGATGACAGTTACACCGGATTCTTTTGTTGAAATTGTTGCTGTAATGGCAATCGAACGATAAATGTTTTTTCGGCATTTCTCTCATTAACTTTTATTAGTCAAAACGAGAACTGAATGTAGTGGGTAGACATATTTTTTTAAGGGTATATATTTTAAATGTGTTATATAGTGGTAGACAGAGGGAACCTCATGTGAAGATACTCCGTTCCCCGCTTTCTGGCGGTCTCGAGGCATTGCGTGTTGAGTGGCCGAACTCAACGCAGCGCTTTGCCTCGACACCAGAGCGAAGAAATGGAAATATAAACGCAAACAGAATCGAGTGGGTATCGAACCCACAACCGTCGCATTGCGGTCACACCCTTGTGAATGTGTTATGCATAGGTGCTTTTTTCTTTAAATAAATATCTAACCGATTTATATGATTTGTATCATTATCATTAGTAGATATCTTGAACATACAAAGCTATATTAGTATTAACTCAATGAGATATGCTTATCGCGAAACGAGGTTTAAGAACAAAAGGCCAGCTGTCCTCGGGTGGGAGTCCCCACTCCCTTGCTACCACGCCCAGGCTCCCGCCTTCTGACGTTTTCGTGTGAATCTGAACCATGTGTAGGCCGTAGGGAGAACGGAACAAATGAACAAAGCAATATTTGCGGTGATTTTTTTTCATGTCCCATTATGCTTTCAAACTCCCTTCGTTGAAGTTAAATAGAGCGACCCTAACAGATTAAATAAAGATTTGAATATAAGTGTAATAACTAACATGAACAATTTTGTATGTGGTAGTCTCGTTTAGAGTAGGTACTCAAAAAATGGTTTAAAATGAAGTAGCTTTAAAAGTTCTATTTTGGTTATTACTTTAGTATTTATGTTATAATATTTTTCATAATAGATTTGTCTTTGTTGTAGGAGTACTCGGACAACAAGCGAGTCCCGACAGCACGTCTCGTGCTTCTGAACTGTCTTACGCGGCCCCGGCCACTGCATCTCCCACCGTCGTTGATACACGTCACGATCAAGAGCATGATCACGACCATGACAATATTCATGACAGCTTAGATCACGATGACGACAATGACAATGATCAACCGCTCAACCCTGGCTCCGACACCAGCCTCTCGCATAAGAAACGAAAACGCCGTGTCCTATTCTCCAAAGCGCAAACGTACGAGCTAGAGAGAAGATTTAGGCAGCAGAGATATTTATCAGCACCTGAGAGGGAACACCTCGCTAGTCTTATCCGACTAACACCGACACAAGTGAAGATATGGTTTCAGAACCACAGATATAAAACAAAACGGGCCGTTCAAGAAAAGGGAGCCCACGATTTAAATGTCGGTAGCCTGAATTCACCGCGACGTGTCGCTGTCCCCGTGCTGGTGAAAGATGGTAGGCCGTGTATCGGAAAACCTGATGGCTTGCCGTCTCTCGGCATGACTCTACCTCCATATCAGCCAATGCATCATCAGCCACCGGTGACGGGACACGGGCCTCAACCGAATGGGTGTTGGTGGTGAATACAAATTAATAAAAGAAAAAGTGGTGAACTAGTCGTTAACAGTTTGCGGAGGCTTTGCAATATATATTATATTGAGATTGATTCTTCTTATAGAGTTGTTGATAATTTGTTCTTGTATAGTTTTATGCTGTTACCACATTTAGTATGTGCCAACAGTGTTCTTATCTGTCTGACGCATGCAATCGGTTTATACAAACTGATAAGTGCGAAGGTAATATAGAAACAGAATATCGGCATTGGTCTCCAATATATATTATTTTGCAAATTCACCGCAATATTTATTTAATACAAATTGTACATAAATAGAAGGAGCTGAGAAGTATTTAGAGATCATAAAACAGTGGCGGTTCCACCATTCCGTATTTAACTCGAATATAGAAAGCATGAAAAAATGTTACATGCTCTTTAATTTGAATAAATTAAGGTACTTGTTCCTATTTTCAAATAGCGAGTAACTGCATATTGTATTATATTATTTTTTTAGTATTATTAAAATACTAATTTTTTTCATATAGAATGCCATCTACATATTGATTTGCCAATTATTAAGATATTTTGAGTTACCATTTATGAACTATGAAATCTATTTTGTGTGATTGTCGACAAAATGTCAGTTAAAATGTAGGTATAGTGATATAGTACATTCCGTTTTACAATTTCTGTGTATATCGTAAAGTATGTAAAAAGTGAATTTACTGTTATAATTTATAGGGTTACATTATAAAAATGACAAGATTTTATCAGATTGCAATATTTAGATGTAAGGTACAGTATTATTATAATCGAATATGCGTAGCGAATAGATAGATAGATAGATATTTATGTATTCCAAAAAAATATATTTATAAATTTGTAGTTTGAATTTATTTAGCTTAGATTAGATAATGTATATTGTGTACATAAAATTATTGTATTCAGTACCTTTGACAATTTTTTTTTTTAATTTCTTGTAATTTCATCTGTTACCGCACATTTAATTCCGTTATATGTGATTGAAATTTCATAAGCATTCCATTAAGTTAAGAATAAAAATAGTAATTAAGTACAAGATGTATTTAACGAAATTGTAAAAACGTTTAAATAATTTATATAAAATGATTATGTGAATATTAAAATGATGAATAGCATAAAATGAGTTTTATTCATCTTACAGTAGTAGAGCAGAAATTTATATAGTTTTTAAAAACATATAATACTTTCGTCAAAGGAAAAAAGTTTAAAAAGACTGCTTGTCTGTACAGTCGCTTACCGTACATAAGTCATAAGAAAATATTAATGAAAAATTTAATACTTTTATGAATTGAATTATTACCACTGACTTATCATACCTTGGTATAATACAAAGAAATAATTAATTAATTAATGAACAGTACATATTTTTAACTTAAATTATATAGATAAATAACAAAATGAACGACGACGTTCATCGGTCTATTAGACGTATCACGTCAAATATGGTAGATTTTTTTACCTATTATCTAAGATATCATGTTACCTTTAGCATGGTATGATCGACAGAAGAAAACGAGATTAGGGTACATCTTCAGAACAGAGATCGAAAAACAAAAAAAAATAATCAAAATCATAGACTTAATTGAGACTAACTAAAAAACACCGACTTTTTGTTTTTACATCTCGGATTGGTAGGAAAATAGAGCTAGATGTCAAATTTTCTGACGATATAAAGCGTCATTTTTGTAGTGACGGCTTGACGGCGTGACGGAGGAACAAAAAGAGTTTATTTACATTTTTATAATAAATTGTTGCAAATATCAAAACTATAAATACAAAATAATTACTATTCTCTATACTAATATTAAAGGTGTCGTTTCTTTATAATCCATAGCATCAGATGTAATAAAACCCGAGAGGGAATAGCAGCATATGCGAGTGACCATTGTTTGCCAGTCAAATATTTGCAGCACCTTTATCTAATCACTGCTGCCGATAGCTCGCGACCCGATTACTAACATACTTGTTACCCGATACGTTTTCTTTACACCTGATCCATTTCAATATATATATAACGTGTCTTACACTGTTACAACACTAACGATAAGTCCTGGCTGCGCCTGTGACAGGTCCATTTTTTATTATATTGAATGGTGTAATTCGTATTAAATAAGTTAGTTTTATTGAAAGGTAGTGTTTTATAATAACAACGTTTTAAATTTTTTGTTGGAAAATTACCTTAATTTTCTTGTTTAAATTTTGTCAGGAGGCTTTATATTGCTCGTACGTTTTTTTTGTCAACAATATAAAAATTATTCTGATCGATTTCTTTATATCTACCTAATTGATCATTGAAAGCAGTAGGTACCGAACCTAGTGTTAAGAAACTCCGTTTCCCATTTTTCGCCAAATTCTGGAGGCATTGCGTGCTTGTTGATGGAACTCGGCACCAGAGTGCAGATATGGGAATATAAATTTAAGTAAATATTTCATTTCTTCGAATGGAGATCGAACCCACAACATTTTCTGTCACGTGGTGCGCCTGCGCTACGACTGGCCTCGATGATACTTCAAAATTACAAAAAAAGAAACAAATTGCAGTCAAACTTTATTTCTTTTACCTTGAAATATTTTATGTGCAATAATAGAATAATACTTATGGGTTGGTACAATGAAATATAGAGAGTGTTTTTGTCAGCACCACTTTAAAAGAAACCGCAGTTTTGACTACTCATTAGAAGCCTAAACAAATAAAACAAAAGAGATTTTGCCAATAATGAAAAGTGCTTTATCTTACAAAATAACTTATAAAACTATGATTGTATAATAAAACGCCCTTTGTTAAGGACGGCGCAGGCAGTGCTGTAAGTGTAAATAAAACTGTCAAAAAGCCGCCGCCGCACAAGCTTCTACCACGAAATCAAGTGGTAGGTATTGGCGGCAAAAGTTCCAAGTTGTTTTTACCTTTAGTAGTAAGTGTTTACGTTATTGGTATCTATGCTTAACTGCATCACTAGAAATACAGGTATGGATTGTGAAATGAAAAAAAAATCGTATATGCTGGCCCCGTTAAAGGAGCGCTGATGCTTCCACATTGTATAATATTTTATTAGGCATATACATATTTGAAGTTAAACATATGTTTGTATATAACACACGTACATAACAACACACTATACCTCTATGTATTTATCTTTCTTAGATAAAATCCAAATGAAAATTTTGTAAACATAATTTTCCTTAGATTTGGGTTTACGAAAGTAGATTAAGCCTCAAATATTTTGTTTTTGTATACATATGTAGAGATAACATTTTAAATTAGGTCTAATATTTTAGGTCTATTCAAATGACTGAATAGACCTTATATTTGTCTGTATATTGTAAAATTGGCAACGAATTAAAGCCATTATGTGTAAGATATAAAATATTATTATAATCTTGAATTAAGTTAACATTTCAGGTGGCACTTATTAGCTGATTCCTAACAAAAATATACTCACACCACCTACTTTAAAGATATATTTTTTTTTTTCAAAACACACTAAGGAGTGTACATTTCTGGTAAATGCGTACTGCAACAAAGAGCTAACGCCTCCGCGCCATTGATTGAGAACATATCACACAAAGACATGTCGCCGTTTATTAAATAAATAAATAATAAACGTAGCACAAAGGCCCGCCGTCGCCGCCGGTAGCTCTACAATGGGCAAACAAACTGAGAATTAATTTCGATGAATTCTCCCAAATGTCTTCGATTCTTTCGCATGGGGGCCATAGAGGCGATAGAGGCATGGAAGTGTCGAAGCTACGGTTAAGCCGATTAGTTCGATACAAATACGTCTCGGGTCTTGGCACATGATTCTGACACATGTGTGGTAATTATTATTTCTATACATTTCAGTTTAGAACTTATAAAAGTTTACAAATAGTGTATGTTTTTGTTGATGTTGCGAATACTGGAGAAGTTTTGTTAATGAAAAAAATAATACAAACACACAGTGCAGTATTAATACTTGGATGGATATTGGCTATGTACAATATAAGATACAATTATTTCCTTAATAACGTGATTTCACATTAAATATTGTTATAAAAAAATAAGAATATAATATGTTATCATTGTTTTTTAAATTTTTGTCTTCTGTTCACATCTTCTGAATTAGTGGATATTTTTAGGCTATGATTGATTTTCGAGACTGTCACACATAATGTAGCTTAATTATAAAAGTGTTGCCTTATCAAAGGTTTTTTAGGGTGACAAGCATTTTACATTTATATGAAAAAAAAAGGAATATCTAATAAAGAAACCATTATAGATCAACTAGCTCAGTTCAGCGTCTAAGGTAAGTACTTCTCTTTTATATGTAAAAATTATGGATCTGGAATAATAGACTGCTTATAAAGTTTAATAATTTAATTAATATTTCATTACGGTAGGCAATTTTCGTTTACAAATGAAAAATATTGAGAATAAAGACATACAATAGGACTGTAAACAGGGTTAATATCTACTCGGAGGAATGATTATATTTCAATTATTTAGTTTTTTTCTTCAATAAAACAAAGCGCGACGTCGGGTTTCAGCTTTTATTACTCTGTCTCGAATTTGCGGCTCTAAATTTCAATAGTACCCGTTACCGTTTAAGCTAGAGTGGAATTTTTGGAATTTAAATAATACTGGTTAACTATATAATTGGTACAAAAGCCGGCCACTATTTTAAAATATTTGAGGAAAAATTGCGACAAAATAAATTTAAGTTAATTTAATTAATTATTAACATAATTGTTCAGTTGGTTGAACACTAAGTCATCCATGTCATACAGTGGTAAAAACAAGTACGCCCCCACTGCTTCGCAAAAACCAAACTAAGAGTGGATGAAATATAGCGACTGCCACGTGTTTGTATGAAAATGAAACAATATTGTCGATGTAAGCGTAATATCGTTATGATGGACGAGCGGGTGCCGCGCGCCGCCGGTCAGCGCGCAATCGACTTGAAACGCGATAAGAGCACCGACGCATTGATGCAGCACACCTCGCACCTTACGCCCTTGTTACTCCAGTCCATCTCATCATCAGTCATGGAGCTAATGTTTTATCTATATTAATACGTAAAAAGTTATCAATAGATACATTACACAGTAATAATAGTGATTTGGTTATGAAAACAACCTGCTACATACAGTTTACGCTGTATACTGTATGTAGGGTAGGTAGAGAAAGTCTGGTGTTAAGACACTCCACTCCCCACTTTCCTCCGAATTCTGGAGGCATTGTGTATTGAGTAACGGAACTAAACGCCGTGTTTCGCCCTTGACATTAGAGTGAAGAAACGAAACTATTAAATATTTCATTTCTTCAAATGGAAATCGAACTCACAGCTGTACCTGTAGCGGTTACAGTCTCACACTTGTGACTCTGTGACATGACTAAACATAATCTGATTATATTTTCACTTTTTTCAATTCTTCACCATTAATTATATGAATATTAAAGCAATAAACGTCATTTGAATTGTGTGCGAACGTGTATTGAAATATTAGCGAGTGCACAAATTGCATTTTCAATGCAATTTACATGGATAGCAGCAAATCCAATAAGTAAATCAAAGTCACCAAGCACGCTCCTGGCTTCAAGAACATTCTAAGAGCTTAGGTGGCACGCGCGGCGCCCATTTTGCGGCTAACCCGCCCTCACGCGGGCTTTACAGCCGTCTCTAATAAACACGTTATGTATCTAATGAATATTAATAAATCGGTTCCCTGCGATGATTTTCGCTTTGAAAATTGCCTGTTGACGACGACTGCTTTATAGGTTAAGGTCTAACTATATAATACTTTAATGTTATTTGTAAAGTGAAATTTAATAATTTCGTTGATATTCAAATTATGTATTTAGGTACAACTACGAATAAATATTAACTTCAGGTACGCCATTTTTATTTTATATATAAAAAAAAAACATTTGCATAGAAGTTTATGTAGCGAGTGCCTGGATTATATCAACGTAACGCGAAGAATGCCGTTACTATCCAACGCTCGCACAAAAATGTTGTAGTTTTTCTATTCTATTTGTATCGCAAGTCCCATTTTTCACGTGCCAGCTACAACGCACAGACATAAAGGTTTACGACAGCCCGTCATATTTATGGCGCTCCTATTGTGATATATATTTTTTTGTTGTTCGCATTAGGTTTTATCTGACTTTCCGCTAAATCAAGTAGCTACTGGCCGGTGTCAGGAAATACCCTCGCATACATCATAGTCGGCGGATGCGAGCGTTTTGGGGTTACGTCCCGATTCCGTAGGGCTCCAC
>JBAIZZ010000272.1:562791-600260 GCA_037355905.1 Heliconius aoede
TACCTGTAAAATATAGGTTACACGCCTATTGTAAAATCTAGAAATTTCCTTTGTCTGTTAGGTTAATATCAAATATTAGATATTCTATTTCGATTTTGAATAATTATATATTCTTTATAGCGCGTAATAAAAAAAAAAGAAATAATAAAATTGTAAAGATAGTTTACAATGGCGGGCTTATATCTAAAAGAAATCTCTTCCAGCCAACCTAAGGAAGTGGATGAGGACCAAGTTGCGGTGTGGAGACAATTAGTACAACTAAACATAAAGAAAAAAATAACAAAAAAGATAATATTAAAAATTTATGAACATAAAACATAATATCTATAGAAATTAAATTATATATACAAACGACCATATATAATTAAATAGTTATATACAAATATATAATATATAAAATGATCTATAATATATACAAACATATTACGTTAGTCATTCTCACTTGCTTTTAAATGCTTTTTCAGTTGTTTTTATTCTGGATAGGCTAAGATAGTTGATTCCAGAGGGATGAGTCATATAAAGAAAAGGATTTTTGCAGGAATTTGGTATTGCTCTTCGGTATGTCAAGTAACGGAATGATACATGACCGCCTAGAGCGTGAGGGAGTGGGTAGGTAAAACAGGAACGCAGATAAGCAGGGAAATTCTGGTAGTTGAGAATTTTACAAAGAAATTGAGAAACATGGTTATACTTACGTAAACCATAAATAAAGCTTATAGCTTTTAGTATTAGATTATGAAGTCGCTCTAACTTTATAAGTGACTCCTCAGACACATCCAAATAGTCGAGAATTGGAAGGAGAGCTTAATAAATGGGATCTTCGATCGTTTTTTAACATACATGTGTTTAAGTCACCCATATAAATTACATGTTACGTTTACGCGCGATACCCTTGCGCCACTGCGCCACGACGGCCTCTAATAAAATAACATGTTAATATAAATTTATGTGAACTATCTAAACAATAAAAAAATATTCACGATCACCATATTTTAGCCGTGTGGTCCCGGCTTAGAATAGGATCACCCTGGTACTGTTGGTGTCGTAAGAGGCGACTAAAGTACGTGTGGTAGAGTCACGTCGCCAGTAATGGCAACACGCATGGGCAGACTCGACCGGATTTAATACCACCCCCGACATTTAAAACCGGCGTGAAGTAGTGGCTCTTGCCACTGCGTTTCGCATTAGGTAATGCCGGGCCCCGGTGCCCTTCATCTCCACCTTAAAGGCTGGCAACGCACCTGTGGCTCCTCTGGTGTTGCATGGGGTCGTGGGCGTCGGTGATCACTTACCATCAGGTGACCCGAACGCTCGTTTGCCTTGTCCTCTCGCATAAAAAAAAAAAAAAAAAAAAAAACACCAGTTGACTTTAAAAAAAAATACACTAAATATTAGACAAATAAAAAAGAAGATATAAAACCATGAAGACAAAAACAATTAATATTCATCTAAGTTGTCTGTGAAAGTTGTATTATAACTTCCAAGACATAATGACACATGTCAACTATATAAGTTAAGTGATTTAAGAAAGTAAACAAACAAAAATTTTACAAAGAAACAGTCACACTTATTATTTATTTTGCGCCTGTCATCGCAAATTCAGGCGTTTGCCTGAAACCATTAATCAAAGAAAAAGAAACAGTTACACTTAAATAACTTAAAATTTTGACCAATAAATGAACGTACTGTACAAATGTACTCTACAAAGAAACATGAGAGAATTACACATAAATTATTACATATAAACCGAATAAATTGACATGGTATAAACAAATAAGAAAACCGGCCAATTATTGACAGTGCATTTCATACGAGGATTTTGTTCTCTTATCCTTATATATATATAGTGTGAAAATAATGTAGGAAAGATAGTTGTAGCCAACTTAAGCACAGGAAACTATTTCAAGACATATGGTAATTGATTAATAAATATCAATTAAAATAGGTTATTAGAGCTAATAGAAACACGTCTATGCACTTTCGTGCGAAAAAAAAAACAAAAAAAAATGTATGTATAAATGTCTAATATACCTATATATCTAAATTTTTATATAAATTCTATCAAAAGTATAATGTGAAATCTATCCATACATACATACTTACACCTATTATAGAAAATAAACAAAGAATCAAATTAAAACGATGTATTTACAGTCCCATAGTATTTAAGATGTTAAATAAACTATATAGACGAGTGCATTTCTACAATATTGAATTCTGCAGAGGCGTTCACTCGTGTAATATGCGTAGTAAAGCATTAACGATTTGTCTATTGATAAGTGTAATATTGAGGCTATTTGGAGTCAGATTTATGCAACCGTGTGATGTGTGAAATCAATTCGGCCCTGGATCCAAGAAACGGAAGTTTCTACCCAATCGGTCATTCTATGCCTTCCATTCATGGATTCTACAACTTAGTGTATTATGGCCACTCTCAGGTAGTTTTTTGTTTACTCTGGCACTGGTTTAATATTTTACGCATTCATTCATAATTTTTTTTTTTGCTTATTGTGATTCTGCATTGACGTCGATAAGGTTGGTGAAAGTAATTTCTTTTAAGGGAAGAAGAATTTAATATTATGTAATTATTTTAATTTTAATTGAGTTTTATTTTATTTTAATAAAATTTCACTATTGGTTACATAAAATAAGTAGGTGTACATATAAAATATTTTTTTCGTGTTATTTACGTAACTGTACAGATATTTCTTAATTTTCATATAGTAATGTTTTCATCCCTGATCAGAAGATGGACTGCTAGATTCTGAGTCATCACTTTAGTTTCTAAGTTCATTATTGCTGTCAAGTGTCAATTCTTTAAAGGAATAATTTCATGGCCCATTGAAATGAATCAAAAGCGTACTCTAACTTCTAAAGTATTCTTCAATGGACGCCTATTTAAAATTACAAGTGTTTTACAACGCAAAAAATCTTTAGTCAGGTAATGGCTGGATGCGAATGCGTTGGTCACTACGTTCCCACGACGAGATAGTTAATATTTTTGTTTATGAAGTGACAACTGCCACACTTGTTCTTCCTTTTGTAAAGTCATACTAAGAAAAAGAATAGAAAAAATGTTAAAATTCGTTTTGAATTGTCCTGTACTTAATATTTACCTCGGTCGTTGCGCAGGGTTACAAGTTTGTTGCGGATTCGATTCCTATTCGAGGAAATGAAATTTTCAATTCTAAATAATATTTTCATCTATTCGCTCTGGTGTCGAGAAAAACTCTCTACATGCAGGCTACAAAGGCTACTCTGCTGCATGAAGCTAAAAAAAATACTATAGACTTTATATTACTATCATTATTAGATATATATGTGTGAAAAATTGAAGATAATTAAATTAGCTCTAGTTAGCGTCAACTTAAGATGACATTCTTGACAAGCTTGATATATCTAAAATATTATTAAATTATCTATAAGTACAGATATTAATACTCAAAGAGAATTCTCATGTAAATCCATTGTCATCATAATTAATTAAAATGTCAAATTTCAGCTCAATTGGACTCTAGGAAGTGGATCAAATTGAGCCATATATTAAAAGCTTGTAATAAACCTCTATAGAGCTTTTTGGTCGTTTTTATTCTGTATGCAGGATAGGCAGAAGGAGTCTCGTAGTGAGACACTCCGCTAACCACTTTCCACCAAATTCTGGAGGCATTGCGTATTGAGTGGTGTAACTAAACTCGACGCTTTGCCTCGACACCAGAACGAAGAAATAAAATTTTTAAATATTCTTTTCCTCAAGTAGAAATCTAAACCACGACGAGTTGCATGTACAACGATTTCTGATTTTGAAGTTAGAGTATTCCAGTTTTTGTAATTTAATATATTTCCTATAGTAATAATTACAATAAATATAATCTCTAACATGTCTAATTTAAGCCTAAAATATGTAAAAACTGTAACATTTGTACATTAATTATATTTTTTTAACATTTAGATTTATATAATAAAAACTTATAGTATAAGCTTATCCCATTGTAATATTAATTTGTAAGTAGAATCTCCATAGCTCTTTATTTGAAGGCATTTCATTCATTGTCACTTAGACTGATTGTTCCTGATATCCGAACGGAAACGTCCGGTTAGCTGCAGCAATGGCTTGCGGTCGTCTGTTTATACTGGTGCTTGTATATGAATGAGATGACCACCCAGTGAGCGCGTGGTAGCCTTCGTGAGGCGCACAAATGTGCAGCGGCCGGAAAGTATTTCACTTTTGATGTCTCGTAGCTGATTACAGATTTGTTTAAACAATAGTTCTTTGAGGGTGGTCGTGATGCAGGAGCACTAGCGTGTGACTGAAAACGCAACGGGTTGTGAGTTCGATTCCCACTCGAGGAAATTAATATTTAATATTTTCATTTCTTCGATCTGGCGTAGCAAGGCCCAGCGTTGAGTTCCGATACTCAACATGCAATGCTTCCACAATTCGGTGGATAGTATCTTAACTCTAGCCCCTGCCTAACCTAACCTGCTGCATGCGGGATGCTGCGTAAATCTGTATCCATAGCTAACACCAGAACCATGTAGAGACAATTTCTTATATATTAAATATATATATACATTCAAATGTATGACGACGATGCAATAAAGTCCTAAATAAATGTGATGTCGTGTCAAAGTCGCCCTGAATGAATCATTCTCTTCTTCTAACTTATTCCGTTTGACTGCCAAAGCACTTAGCGGCAAGTAATCAAAATAACGTACAACACTACACGATGTCAACGTTAAAGAGACAAAAGGTAAAGGTGATAAAATATACCTCGTGTAATTACAGAACTGTAACTAACTTGTCTAATATAAGTGCGCTGAATAGCGAAAGACGCGCGCGTGTGCCAACATTCGTCGACCTTCGCCTTAATACACTGTTCTCGTTTATTGACGGTCAATTTATTTTTAAGCCTCCACTATTTTCTTGCATACCATATACCAAATGAAACTATTTAAAATGTTCATTTTATTTCGATTATTTTAATTTATAAATCAACCATTACAACTGGTCTTGTTTCTATAATTTAAGAAAATCTAAATCAAATTACCTTCATGCTGTATCCCGCACACGCAGGTTAAGCAGAGGGAACCTAGTGTTAAGAGTCTCCGTTTTCCGATTTTCGCCGAATTTTGAGAGGTGTTTCGTGTTGGGTGCCGGAACTAAACGCGGGGCTTCCCTTTGTAAATAGTTTCATATCACATTAAAATATAAATATCTGGTCAAAGTTCCCGGTAAACTTCCTAGGTCCATGTGTTGTATCATTAGCCGCGTCCATTTATCACACCTTCGATTCCAGCCCACATTACGGCATTGTAGACAAGCGATGTTCTGTAAACGCTGCTTATTATAAACGTTCACTTTGTATAAAAATATGTGCTTGAGTATAAAGGTAAACATTGATTTTTTTCAACTTTTTTTCAATATCTAGAGAGAATACCATGTTTGGGATGCCACTGACAGATGGACAAAAGGACAATGAGGGGTGTATCTTGAATGGCGACCGCACACTCTGCGCGTGAGCACCCAACGGACGTCGTTGAATGCGAGCTATGATTCTAAGTAACAAAGTGATTGATATTTAAGATTTTATGAATCATTATAAGGGATTTTATATGAGAATATAAATTTTTAGAAAATATGATCATAAAATAAAATTTGTAATCAGCTTCACTCTGTATTTCTTATACAGCAGGGTAAGCAGAGGGAACCTAATTAAGAGGTTGTGGGTTCGATCCGATCCGATCTGATCCGATCCGATCGATGGGTAGGGCGACGGTTGTGTCTTCGATCCCCACTCCAGGAAGTGAAATATTTATTTCCATTTCTTCGCTCTGGTGTCAAGGCAAAGGGAGGCGTTGAATTCTGCCATTTAATACGCAATGCCTCCAGAATTCGACAGAAAGTGGGGAACGTAGTGTCTTAACACTAGGTTCCCTCTGCCTACCCTGCTGTGTGCGATAAAAAATAAATAAAAAACACTAACATTTTTAATATATATATATTACAACTCTATATGTTCCACTAAGTAGGTATTATAGGCAAAAACAAAAGCTGTCGTCGCTGTTACTTCGCAAAACAGAGACTGCAGTATATGTCAAATTGTTACATAAAGCTTGAAAGAAAAAATTGAGAATGTCTCACCTAAACATTTTAATCCATATAATACATATAAATATGGCCATATAAACAAAAAAAATTATAAATAAAAAAAAACAGCTTCACGCTGTACCCCGCACTCAGCATTTTATTAGACTTAGAAAACCTAGTACTAAGACACTTTTTTCACACATTTTTCGAGGCATTGCGTGCTGAGCGGCGGTTCTCAACGCCGCATTTCTAGTTCTAGTTAGGTACTAAAGCAAAGAAATGAAAATATTAAGAAATAATAATCCTACAACCCCGAGTGCCTTAATTAATATATAATAATAATTAAAATAATCAAACAATTGTTTCAACTTAAAATAATAAAAGATTTATATTGTTCAATTCAATTATTATTTTGTAAATTATAACATATTCACAAAGTTCAATCTCATTTTTCCACCTACACTACACACTGATCTTACAAAGCCCTGAAAATCTGTCTCGAGTAAATTGAAATAAGAGTGAGAGGGAAATCTTGATACTTTCAGTTACTAACACAAGAATGAGAGGGACAGAGAGAGTGAGTGAGAGTCAATAACGAGGCAGCCAAGGGTTAGCTGTTCCTTGGAGGCAATATGGAGGAGATTTATGTACCTCCCTATGTACAGGGAATACTTACGACGCCTTATGCCTGCAACTTATTTCCATTGTCGTCTTCCTGATAGCGTTTGCACCTTGTTATTAGATGCTCAGAATAAGAATATATTAGCTCATATTGAATGAAAGTTACTTATAGAAATATATATGTATAGACACTTATTAAGGGAAGAAAATGAAGCCTTTAGTTGGTAAATATAATTAAAAGATTGTCAGATATATTAATAATTATTTGATGCGTTAAAATACTGAAATTAAATATCCTTTCAAAAATAATAGATTAAGTAAAATGAAATTTTGTTTTATATACCTATCTATTTTTTTTTCATATCACAGGGAACCAAGTGTTAAGACATTCTGCTTCCAACTTTCCACTGATTTTTGAAGGCATTGCGTAATGATTAACGGAACTTAACGCAGCGCTTAGCCTTGTTACAAGAGCGAAGAAATTAATTAAAATACTAAAAAACAATAATTCTCATAGTGAGAATCGAACCTACAATCTTTGCGTTACAGTTACAAGATTGTGCCCATGCGCCACTAATATACCCATATATGTGTTTCGAATTCATGTTAACACTGTATGCTGTAATTACAGTAGAAGGCACTTATCTTCGTGTCAGGTTAGCATCTACCGGCTGAGGGGATGACTGACTAATGAGTATAGATGGTGTAGTCACTTTACCGATAACGTATTCTGCTCTATTTGAAATCTACCAAAGATATAAAATTATTTGTATCTTGATAATCTTTATATTTATATATTTGCATGAAATTTTAAAATGACGATGACGACGATGATGAAAAATTATGGCGCGTAATGAATTGAAGAAGATTTACATCTTCATATATAACATACTACCATTAATAACGAACTTATAGGATGACTTTGTTGTCCATCTATCAAGAGTTATTTATCTCGAGATCTCGTGATGGAATCGAGCTGAAGTTAATATGAAATATTAAGGTCCATAGGACCCTCAAAGCACAGAATCAAGCTTCTAAATCATTGCAATCAAAGGATATGAGCGTAATTGTAATTTTGGTGCATTTTGTATGAAATGGAATTCTCCGCGTAGTTAAATATTCTTCTTTAAAAAGTCTTCCAGACAACTTCTTTTTAAATCTAATAATGGCTTATAGAAAAAAATGTTTTAATTTCAAAGTGATTTATTACTGGATTAATTGGGTATATTTCGATTTATATTATATTATATTTTTTTTATCAATATATATAATAATATTTATTTAGAAATCCGACGCTATCCGCATGCTATCCGCATAGTTTGTTTATGTATATATATATATATATATATATATATATATATATATATATATATAAAAAACAATAATTATTATTTGATTTTGATTGACACCTGGTGTGTACGTATATATATTTACAAATAAAATATTAAAATCGTTTCAAACTCTCCCTCGGGAGCAATGAGAGGTCCCTCCTACTTAATCCGCGAGTGTCGCTAACAAATTTAATATTTACTCTCTCTGACTTATCCTTATAAATCGTCGACAATATTAAAACCGCCATTGCATTTTGATTGTTGTATTGCACCCGCCCCTGCATGTTCACACAACGGGTGAAGGAATAAGCGCATACCTTTATTCGTTCACATATGCACTTTATATTGAATTGAGAAAAATATTACAGAATATCTTTTAGATAAAATTTTGATATAAATATATATGTACTAAATGAGTAGTTTTTTTTTTTATTAAAATATTTTTTTATTTAAAATCAAATTATAGTTATATTAAATAAAATAACTAACATCGTATATTAAAAAATAATTCGACCATTTATTGAATTTTATATTTATTGACAAGTTCAAGTTTAGATTATTATAAACAAGGAAGTCTATATTTTAGACCACACAGTAGTGTCGCAGCTAGTACCCTCATAACATGCGTATCCATGCCGGGATTTAACTAATCCCGGTCTGTGTGTCCTACCCTTCGAACTTATTGACTTGTATTACTCGCTAACTTTATTAAAATCGTATGTATATTGCTAATAAATTATGCAGTGTCAACTGTTTACTTAAAATATTTATAAAATAAACTTTTTGATTTATCATAATATATTATTTTCACAAAAATTCTACATCTTTTTACTATTCATATCACAAACGTAATGGTATAGACCTATAGTATATTTTGTATGATATTTTACATTTATATTAAATTATGTTTATTTAAATTTTATTGCTAGTACATTAAATTGAAAAAGAGAAGAGCTTTTTTTACACGATTTTAATAAACGTACCAGTTGTATCGAAAGAAAATCTCATTATAAAATTAAACAACAAACAGCTTGTGACAATGACTGTCTAATTAACCGAGAAAAGGGTGACACCGCAAAGCCTCGGTGATGGATCCCTTTAATATCTGAGATGTACAAGCTCGACATTAGAATTTAAATGTAAAGCTCGATTTTTTATTAATAGAAAATAATGTGTTCTTTTACTATAGAAACTAAACACTCTCGTGTGTGCCTATTTTGCTTATTTTTAATGTATTATATAAAATTTTTGTGTATTTATTTTGTCAAAAAACTGGTCCAGCGCTCGATTCGATCGGACTCCCCCAACGAGGATACAATAACAATTTCAGGGTTGTAGGTCAAAGGGAAATACAGATCATAAAAATTAACAATTAAATTTGCAAGAACACCTGTAGGTGTTGATTATGCGATGAAATTTACACAAAAAACAGTTTAAACTATGCAACAAGCCTGAACACGTGATATTATTTTAAATAAAGTAAATAAATTATATAATAATTAAAAAAAAATTTAAATTGATGCATAAATACAATGAGACACAACACACACGAGCATACTCGACATAAATGGTCTTGACTGACACAGTGATCCTATTAAGATTGCATTTAGTCCTCTTGAGGTACGAAATCAAAAAAAAAATTATATAAAGTTATCTCTTTATCTATTAAGATCTTGAAAATTTGAAAATGCGAATTGAAAATTGAGATTATATTCAAAATTAACTATATGAATAAAGGTTGATATTATTAGAGGGAATCAGATGTCCGATCAAACAGCGCGGGCGTTAAGTGAGATGCACCAGCAGGGGTCGGAGGGCAGAGGGACGATATTGCTTAATCATTCCCTTCGCACCCCACTAACGGTTGTTTTACCATTCATCGCTATATTCACCCCGTAAGATTGATACCCTGTTGTTACATTTAAAAAGATTTCACAGCTTACTTGTGTGTAATTAGATTTACCTATGGTGGTAACTTATGGCTGTATTTATTGTTTGCATTACACTAATTTTAGAATTTGTGTCCACATGTGTAAGGAAAGAATGTAAACAGAATATTTTAATACAGAAATTTGAGTGGTAAACAAAAATTTACTGAAAATGGTAAAGACGCCATACATTTTTTTGTTGTTTAAACGGGTTCGCGGTATTTACATATTATCGTTACAATCAGTATTTCAATCCACATGATGTAATTGAATTGCGAGTTTAATTATGTGTGAAACAATCCGAAAATCAGAAAAGTACGGAGAGCCGTGAAAGCGGACATGTTTTCGGGTTATTAATTCTGACAAAGCGCTGGGACCCGTCGAAAGGGTTGGCCTGAGCACGGTCTGGTCTCGAGTTATGACATTTGTTGTTGTTCATATTATCCACAAAATCGTTCACATGGAACATTGAAAATTATAATGTTATTATATGTTTTATACATTTTGTTGTTGTTTTTTTTTTATATTATGTAAAAACGGAGGTATGCCATGACCTACATACACTTTTTTTTAATGAAACAAATCAAATCTGACAAAAGTATGAACCAAACGAAATCGGTAGAGATGCACAGGATCCCCCCATTCATCAGTTGTTCAATGAGGTGCAATAATCAAACAACAATCCATTGAGGATTCCTTCGTATTGTTGAGCTTAATTTTATCAAAAATATCGGACACGACAATGGGACGTCGCCGACAAAAGTCGGAAGACCGGATGCGATTCGCATCGAGTCACTGCCGACAAACGCAACTAGTATTTTTTACGCAATATATACAACAATGTCAACAATATATGTCGTTCTTTGTTGTTTGTCGCGCAAGGATGTTTCCACCCACAATTGTGCGTCGTGGGTCATCGCTCATCAGTAACAATCGGAAATGACTTCACGAACTTTCGGAACTTTTGAGCCACTTGTGTTTCGGATGTTGTTAAAAGTCATTAGTTTTCGTCGTATAGTCGTGTATACTCTTGTATACTCAGGTGGAGGATAATGCTGTCTTTTATATCGAATCTTGTACAACCATTTCATTTTTTTTTTAGCCACGCTAACAGCTATAACATTCAGATTTTTTTACAACTAAATAATGTTTTTTTTTCAGCTATTATATGTATCTCACGCATAGTTACGTCTGTCCTAGACAGAGAGAATCATAAAGACTTCGCCACTTTCCACCGAATTCTAGAGGCGTACGTGTTGGACGACGGAAATCAACGCCGCGCTTTGTCTCCTTATGAAAATATGGCACAAAATATACACAAACGTTTACTCCCACACGCTTGTGCCTGCGCCACGATAGTCCTCAAAGTAAATAAAGTTAATAGATGACATTCTGTGAGAATGAAATTTATAGTAGATATCTGTAATAGCAGAGTTGGCCAATTAATGTATTAGACCATTAAGAGCAGGCGACCATGTTGACATACTTTACGTCATTGGTGCCATTAAAACAGCTTTACTGTTATCACGTATCGTATACCATCGCGCGAGGTAATTAGCCGGCAATGGTCAACTGACACGTTACTGCGGCGTTAAACTGACCCTTTGAATCATATTATTTGTATATAACATTGTAAGCGTGACGACGTGATGTGAAAAAATTTTGTGTTTCTTTTTCTTCGCTCTGGTGTGGAGGCGACGCGGCGTTGATGTTCACCACTCAACACACAATGCTTATAGAATTTCGCGGCAAATTGGGAACGGAGTGTCTTTACACTACGTTTCCTCTGCCCACAATACGGAATAGAGGGTAACGTTAAAAAATAATTTGATTTTGATCAATAATTGGTTAGTACAAAAACCATTGCCAGTCTTATTTGAAAAAAACCAGCATTGAATGTTATAATTCTCAGTTTAACATTGTTTTCCTTTATAGCAGGATACAAATCCTTTAAAGACGCAAGCGATTTCGAAATTGTACAATTGATTTTTCTACCTAATTGTAGTGTGACACAAGGACGGACGACTGGAATAAAAATGCTTTGTGTTTAATCTGTATGAGAACAATATAGGTTACTTTCTACTTTTTGTACATCCTTGTATTATTAATTTTATTTTTGTTATTATTCATTTTATTTCATCTTAAAAGTTATACCTATACCAGAGTTATCAATTCTGGAAATCAATGGTACAAATAAAAAAAACTATTTTTATTGGGTAATATAGAATTTAATTACCATTCATTGTACCGCATGAATGTGCAACCACTTATAAAATTAATTACGTCTTTATTCATAAATTTAGAAAGATAGAAATTTATTTTCAAACTCTCTTTATTGCAAAGTCAGTTGTCACGTCAAAGGTTACGAGTAGATTGCTGGCCGCAGACCGACTTATTAGGTCTGATAAATGTTCAAGAAAATCTTATTAAATCGTTAAAGGTTTGACAGCTTTGACAGCTCTGACATTCGAGTGAATACCAGTTATAGTAAGCTTACAGTTTGTTTTAAATAATAAAATTAAATAAAAAAGTAGGTATTTACACTTTAGCTTTTGGAAGAGAGAAGATGATATATTATGACTACGTAAAAATGTAGAGGTACTTTAAAATAATATAATAATTTAATCATAACTTACTTTAATTTGATTGCTTACTCTACAAAAAATGTTTAGTCTAATAGGGTAAGATAAGTACGTATATACAGTATGTTATTTTTTAATTATTGTAGAAAAAGATAACTTAGAAAAAAATATATATGTAAACATTATGCCATGAAGTAAGACAACATCTGTCTGTACACGCGATAGGTTGTAGGTTCAATCTCCATTTCAGACATTGAATCTTCCACTCAACACACAGTGTTACATGAGGAAAAAGTAGAATAAACGTATATTGGCCCTGAGTTGTTTATTTTTTAACCCTAATTAATACTTCATAATTATGAACTGTAATAATTAAAACTCATAAAACTTGTAAAGGACTAAATAAATGAAGACAAATAAAATGTGTCTAAAATGATTACAAATAATTTTTTTGTTTACAAATTAGTTGCCAAGTACAATTTTCAATTCAGTACAATACAATTTTCTTTATAAATACTTATATCGATTTAATGTATTACATTTTTATTTACAACAGACACTCAATTACTATCGTAGGTACATTGAAGGTATAAGATAAAGATAAATTAACTATGACTCCTGTATTTCCATGTCGATAAAACACCTGCGTAGAAAGCAAAAATAATCTAACCCTATTTTATAATTACACCTTACATAATGCATCGTTGTTACACACGAAACCTCAACTCACTTAAAGTAATTGTTTGTAAGTAACACGCTAAGTAGAGCTACGTCGGGTCGGTTTACATGTTTGACGAAATAATAAATATTCAATTGTTTATTGTGTAATGTGGGACTGTAAAGTCGACTGGTTGTGGGTTCGATCCCCACTCAATTTTTATTTTTATTTCTTCGCACTAGTGTCGCGGCAAAGCGCGGCGTTGAGTTCCGCCACTCAACACGCAATGCCTCCAGATTTCGGCGGTGAATGGAGTGCGCAGTGTCTTAACACAAGGTTCTCTCTGCCTGTGTGCAGATTACGGCGTGAATCTCATTTATATGGCTTTTGTGCGCTTTATATTTTTTACAATTTTATATTTATGATATTTTTTTACTTGTTGTACTACGAAAATTTGTAATATCAAATCTAAGTGATATGTGCTGATTGATAAAATTAACAATTGTATCGTTTTGAAACATTAAAATGCTATATATCATTTAAGGTTACACAAAAAAATATAATAATTTAATTGCCTTTGTCAAGTCTTTAGTATAAATAAGTATGCTCTAAAAAAACACAATGATAATTTGTCACCGGAGAATGACTTTAAAAGACCACCTGGCCAAAGGCATCACGCGACCCCATAACTGTTTCCGTCTTTCGACTTGATTCGCAACGCACTGACTTTTGTCAATACGGTCGTTCAATACATATTATGCTATCTTCAAATATTATTTAAGTAGTTCTCTAAACATGTGCAGATGGGAGGCGGGTCGAATGGCAGCTGTATCTATCTACCCTTGCGGTTTATATTTTAATGATATTTGTATCTAATATATTTTATTTATTATACTTATGAAGTTATAGCACTATACTGTTGGGTACGTAATTACTACTAGTTAGTACTATTTTGTTAGGTAATTATGTAAATTATTTATGAATATATGTAAACATATATAAATTAAGACAATGCCGCATCGCTATTCCTCAACACCAGAACGACGAGATTAAAATAATAAATATTTAATATTTATTATTTTAATATATCTCTCTCTCTCTCTCTCTCAGATATATGCTTGTGCCCCTACGGCACGACTGGCCACAAATATTTATATTCTTTGTAGTTCTGTTTCTAACGTCGTTTGTCCAAGACCTCAATGATAATGACGTGATATAATTGTTTTAATATAAATGGATATTGTAGTACGAGAAATCAAAACAATTTTTCGGATCAACCCGACTGTGGCGCCGGCAACATTCGCGGTTGGCGAATCGACTTCCTGCCTCCGTTTCCCGCTGAAATGGATCGCTTCCGATGTGTATTTGTCATAGTTCTATCACAGTGTTCTATAGATGCGATTGCGAAAAGGATTTAACTGTGTTATAAATATCAGAGAAAAAAATATTGTCATCATAAATTAATTTAATATCAAGCCTACAGAGTTTTTTGAAAGTGAAATAAAAGTATATTATTTTTTTTTGTTTAGCTTCACACTGTATCCTGTATGTCACAGAGTAGGCAGGGAGCCTAATGCTCAAACACTCAATCTTTCCGGCGGATTCTGGAGGAATTATGTGTTGAGTGGCGAAACTCAACACCGCGTTATTCCTCTACACCAGAGCGAAGAAATGAAAATTAAATTTAGCGCATTGATCATATTTTTCATTGAGGCACACCTCTGTAAGATAAAAGCACAAATATGCACAACTTTCGCGTACCTAGTAAAAAAAATTAACCAAAAAATATACAAAATCTCTCCCAAGTTGTCTATTATAACTCTTTATTATTATTATCGTGATCTTATAATTTATAGTATTATCCCAAAATGAATTTAACAGTCACTTTTTTCCCAAATAATACAATATAGCATAAAAAATACAAGAAAAACAACATGAAATTGAAATCTCCACAGTTTTCCGTACTAGTTAATTCACATTGTCGTAATCCGTTTGCGAGTAGCAAACAAGCCGTTAACTGTGTATCTGCCATTGCTGCGGGAAGGGCCACTCCCTCATCCTTTTATCATCTGTCTAATGAGGCCGGATAAAACTATTTTCTTTATTAAAAGTTGCTAGAGTCTTTATTTTTTTTTTCTTTATTATACTTATGACTTATAATTATGGCTTCCGTTATATGTAATATTTAAAGTAGACTAGATTGCCTTTTCTAGATATTTTAAAATATTTCCAGTCAGTCGTGGCGCAGGGGCACAAAGTGTGACTGCAAACGCGACTGCTTTTAAATTCGACCCCCACTCGAGGAAATTAAATGTTTATTTAAATTTATATTTACATTTCTACACTCTGGTGTCGAAAACGCGGCGTTGAGTTCCGCCACTCAACACGTAATGCCTTCAAAATTCGGCGGAAAGTGGAGTATGGAGTGTCTTAACGCTAGATTCCCTCTGCCTATAATGCTGTGTACGTGAAACAGCGTGAATCTGATTTATTTATTTAAAAATATTTCAAATAACCTGTACGAGTAAAGTATAATAAAAGCTCAGATTTCATTGATAAGTAAGCTCAGGTAATTCGAGGCGTGGGTGGGTAGTGTAATTGTGTGAACTGATTGCGTAATTAGCGCGACGAGTCACCGAGGGCGCGGGAACACCCCCGTCCCCGTCCCCGTGACTTCTACATCCGTGAGAATCATTAATTATTATTGCTTGCTTTAAATGTTTGTGTTAGTTTAAAGTAAACAGCGTGACAGTTATTGATATTATTATTGTTTATTTTGTGGTCTTAGTTTTAAAACAAAGAAAAGTTTTAACAAAATATAGATTGAGAATTTTTTTTTTATAAATTGCTTAAATACCAAGAGTGTGAAATCAAAACTTTTATTATTAAAAAGTTCAACACAATATATTTATATGTTTAATATTATATAACGATATTTAAAGTTGCTTCAATTATTATCATCTTGTAAATGATCTAAAGACGACCCGAGTAGTTGTTTTAAACAAAACATAAAGTGCATCAATTTATTTCAATTTACAGAATTGCATTGTTTGGGCGGGCGCGGGTGCGTTCCCGCGCTTCCGGGCGTCGCTTCCGGCACGAGCGCGACGCGTGCCGCCATCTTTGAATTATACCCGTTGTCAGAAAGAAAAACAATTCACATTTAATTATTGCATTCATTCAAATTTTAACTTTAATACCACTGCAGAAATATATTTTTATATTTTTTTCCATTTAGCTTATATGACTATTTTCAATTTTATTAGTGTTTGCGACTGTTTTATCTGAAGCGTTAATGTTGTTCAATAATTATCTGGAACATCGCATCGTGCAGTTAATATTATGTTGAACGATTGTCATATTCTATAGGACGGGTGTAATTTAAGTTAGTAGATATTAACTTTTGAACATATATTAGGGTTTGTGTTTTTGACAAGTGTTATTTTTATGGCTGCCTTGGCGCAACAAATTCTATTTATGTATTGAGGTTTTTTTTAAATTAATTTATAATTTATAATATGTAGATTAAATAATATGAAGTTCTCTCTACCCATGTGCGGGCGAAACAATTAATGTCATTTCATATCTAGATGATCTTCCAATCATTGTGTTACAGTCAGACACTTCCTAATAATATTAACAATAACGTCAACAAACGGCAACAAATAACACAATCGATTGTTATTCTAAATAAGGGCATCTCAATGAGAGCTAAAATTGTGTAAACTGTAACAAAGTCAATAGTTATTTAAAGATAAATAGATAAATTAAATAAAGCAATTAAAACAGCCATTACACGCAACAAATACAACTGACACGAATGTGAGAACGACGCGTTTGTTCTTTTAGCAGTTAGCTCACGGGAGGCGGGCGAGTCACGAGTCACGAGTCACGGGCACGGCAAACATTTGCGGACCGCGCCCTGCGCCCTACGCCCTGCGCCCTGTGCACTCAATCTATATTTGCTCGCTAACAGCATGTCAATAACAAATGCTAGTGCATTCATGTTTACACTATGAAATCAGGTTTTGAAAACATTAGTTATAATTTTGGTGTAAGTGTATTAAAATCTGCCAACGATTTCGTGTTACTGTTGTGTGTTTGGACGCGGTAATTTCACGTTGTTACCATTTTCGTGATCTTTTCTTCAAATACGTGTACTGATATTTAACTTCTATTCTCCATTTTCTATTAACTTGAAGACACTTTGTATAAGCGTTCAAGCATGGGTTATAACCATTATAACCATTTTTAGAGTTCGTGGGCCTGGGGTACCTGATAAGCTAAAAACGGAACCTCTATACTATCACTTTGTAGTGCGTCTGTCAATACAAGTTATTTCGAGACCACGTGGAAGTGTCAAGCCGAAGATAATATCATATATTAAGTTAAATATTAATCAAATAAGGCACAAAGTGAGAACTTACAATACAGATAAAGGAGAAAATCCCAAAAGTGAATTGGTATTTTGTAGATAAAATCATTACAAATTTACATGCATTTATATGCAGTTTACTTCGTACAAATTTAGTGTATGGCATATACACTTATAATGCTTATGCAAGCTTAAGTGTGTGAACTTTTCCATGCTTAAAAAGTTATGTCCTAATAATAAAAATTTTATAAATAATGAAGAGCCTGGTTAAATTATAAGCATTATTGAAAGTTTTTGCTAGAATGTAGAAAATGAAATTCTACAGTACTAAGAACTCCTTTCCATACCATACCTGATGGTATGGTATGGAAAGGAGTTCTTAAAAATTGCATACACTTAAAAATACAAATATGCTAGCTTTTTAATCAATTAAAAGCTTTAATATTAAATATAATTTTCATTACATTCATTATTTATTTTTCACTTAAAATAAAACTTCTTTACGCATGAGACTAAATCACATTTACTATCTGAAGCTCTTTCCAAAATAAAATATTTAAGAACTCCAAGAAGCACTTAACAAATTCGTGTTTTATGTTAAAAATTCAATTTGCTGAAATGAAACTTCGATTTTTACGACTAGACAGATAGAAGTAAAGTAGAATGAGAAGTTTTCTGTTTACCTAACAACTCGTCGAACGGGAAGTGCTCCCAAAAACTGAGTGAAGCTCGTGTGCAACGGAGTCTATTACTGTTAAACTTTTGTGTAAAGAATGTATAATGCTGCCATTTCTATGCGCAGAACTCCAATCCGGAAGCGGTGGAGCTCACGTCGTCGGCGGGGAACCTCGCAAGCTCGCTATTGTGGCGCCATCTATAGCTGTCCGATACACTGACACGTTTCCGGTCTCTCTTCACAAAGTCTCAAGCTGTCAACTCGGGAGCGGATGCCTTAGAGTTTCCTTGAGGGTCTTTTGTTCGTTCAATTCTTAAAAAGATTTATTTGATTCCCTCTAGTAAAACAAGTCAATAAAATATTTATTTGTGAGTCTATATTTTATTTAAAACTTTGTAAATTACTTTTTTTTTACATTCGGTATAATACAGATAAAAACATTTAAACGATAGTTCTTGTAAGCTAAATTTGTATTTGTAAATTCAGTGAAGCGTCATATATCGCTACATTTTCACTGTCGCTGCGTAGGCGGGTACTATTCGTAGCAAGGTCGCACGATATAGTATTACAGTTTCTCTAACAAATATTATTGGAGATACGGCGCGGCCTGCTAAATTCCCTTTGGCTCCTGTAGATATTACAGCCTGGGGAAGGAGAGGGGCTCACGTTTAAATGGCGGTCGTTCACGATCGCTTTTCTTGTGTATTGTCTGCCTACGCATACAGCCACACGTCATTACTTTAGTAGATGAATTATATTATCTTTCGTAAATGCTACTCTTTTTGGTTTGCCGTAAATTAAGCTAACAGTCATATATATATATATATATATATATGTGTGTGTGTGTGTGTTAGTTACGAATAGGTAAAGATTTCGTAAATACACACACACACACACACACACACACACACACACACACACACACGTCTTTCTAAGCTTTATTTTGAATTGGATCTGACTAAAGGAATTGACAACAACATTGAGAAATAAAGCAATTGCCATATATATATTAACATCATAAAGATATTTTCTTTGATGGTTTTTGTACGTAGCACGATCAATTATAATATTTTTTTTATTTCTAGTATAACGATATAACCTATATACAATATAAAATTGAAAGTAGTAAATAGTTTTTGAAAATTTGAGTGAGCAATTGAATGAGTAAGATTTTTGTACCAGCTTTTTCAGCAGAACTTCCGGTGGTAATAAACTTTAATTAAAACGTATTAGAATAATAAAAATAAAAAAGGTTTTTAATTCAAAAACAAAAAATAAGCACAACTAGTAGATAATATATGAATACATAGCGTCAATATTATTGGCAAACTAAACGAGTTAGACAGTCTATTAATATACAGCTAATACTCATATTGTTTTGTATATTATTCGACATGGTAGATTATAGCGGACGCAGGCGTCGCGTATGGCAGATCCGGGTGTTGTAGAGCGTCATAGTTATTCTGATTCCCGATAGGATTACCATCACTTCTTGTAAATTGGTATTGCTGGATTAATATGATTATTATTTTTTTCAAATAATTATTAATAAAATATATGAATAAGAAAACTTATAAGAAAAATTGATAATCATGTTGTCCATAATTGACATTATGACAAATTACACTCTAGTGCGTCAACGAAACGAATTTGCTGATAAAATTTGACCAATTTCACTGATTTCTAGAATTCCTTCATCAGATCTTTTATCTACAATTTTTTTTTCGGTTTCATGGGCACGAAAATCGTTAACATACGGTTACATACATGCCGTATGGCATATATGCATATAACTCGTATAACAGAGTAGGCAGAGGGAACCCAGTGTCAAGACACTCCTCTCCCCATTTTTGCAAAAAAATTGTGGCATTGTGTTTTGAGTGTCTTTTACCTTGATGCCAAAACGCAGAAAATATTAAATATTTAATTCGTGTTCAAGTAAGAATTGAACCCACCACAACCAGTTTAGAGTCATACGCGTGTACTCCTCCTCCACGACTCGCCTTTAAAAATGAAAATTTACCAAATTACTGCAGATGTCTTTGAGTAATAAATACAAAAAAAAAATCAAATAATTGAGAACCTTCCGCTCTCTTTGAATGCAATCAAGGTAAATTTTACGTTTGAATAAATATTTTGGGGTTAACCGAGTCCCGAGTCCCGAGTCTTATGATGTATGGTCAGCCATGTTTTCCAAGAGTGTGACGCTCTTGTACTCCGTGTTCACCGTTCCTCGAAACGTAAACAAACCATACACGTACAAATATAGCGTTCATTGACGACAGCGGACTGATTGAAGGTGAATCAAATTATTATATTTCAAAAAATATAATACATTTTAAAACTTATATTAGATTATACATTTTAAATGCAATCCAATTATCTAGGAAGCTATTATAACATAGTTTTTTTGTATAAATTAATATCTGAAAATTTCAATTTTGTTGCAAAAATAGGGAAATTGTGTCCAAACAAAAGAATAACACTGTCTATTTCTTTTCTCACCTTAAATTATTCTTATTAGAATAAGATCCACATTTTTACATTTCTTGTACGGAATATATTTAGAGATACCTACTATTTTCCCGATAATATATTATATATACTAGTTAGATACTTCTTGTAGCCAGTGTTTTCAATGTAGATATGGCATTCCATTCGCAAAACGTGTGGCATGCGTCAAGGTTTAGTCGTCTCGTGTATTCTACGTCCGCAACAGAATCGTCTAGTTGGCGAGGTGACATATCCATATAAGAATTGTCTTATGATTAATCATTAGTTCCATTCTAATAATAACTATTTTTAAAGGGGAGGCAAATTCAGGCAAAAGTTATATGCCGGTTCTTATTAGTTTTCTCTATAATAATATCCGTTAAGTACGTAGAATTCTACGTTTATAGGTAAGTATAGATTTTGATAATGCGGCGAATATCATACAAAATGTGACAAATCTTTTTTTAATTATTATTAATGAATTGGTATTAATTTCAGCTTGATACCTTCACGCGTTCTTGAGTCGTGACAGGCAGTAAAACAGACATACAGACAAAACAATGTAACCCTATATATTTTATATCCTTCTCATTTTTGAAGTCGGTTAAAAACTAACCTAAGTTTGTAGGTTTACATCATTTGACAAAACTGATAAATGTATTATAATTTCTCATTTCAATGTATTGATTGGTCGTTTATTTGTAAAATAACTCGATACGAGTTGCATAATTTTTGTGTCTTATGATTTTTGTTATAAAAAAATGTATTTAAAGGATTTATTATTATCTGAAAACGTAATGGTGTCGTCATTCAAAAATATTTTTGGATAAGGTCGCTGGATTTTGTCATTGAATGAATTTAGTAAGCGTCTATTTAGTATTCACAGAGTAAATAAATAATAAATGCAATCTGTGCCACACATCTTTATTATGTATATATTTATAAATATAGAGCCTTGTTTTGTAGGATTCCCTGCCTTTTAAAAAGGAATCTTTATAAGATAACTTTGTTATCCGTCCGTCTGTCTGTCTATTTATCTGTCAAGAGCATTCATATCAGGAACGTTTGTAAATAAATTGAGTTAAAATTCAAATTTCTCAGATCCATGGACCCATGATTTCCTAAAAAAAAAAAATATTTCTACATCTAATTAAAAAGTCATAATAAAAATAATACAGCGGAAAATGGGAACGGAGGCGTTTCAATAAAAACAAATGTCTTATCACTAGATTCGCAGGTTCCTTTTGCCTCCCTGCCTGTATGCAACACAGCGTTGAACTAAAAAAGAATATATTACTGAGAAACATGACGCCGAGGCCAAGTTGATTGTTGACGACAAGTCCTAGTCCTAGGATTAACTCTAAAACAACGTCTCATACTTGGATCTCAACTTTAAACAAATTAAAAATGTATTGTACTCAAAATACAAAGTGCTATTAATTATGTCGTCAATTTTATTATCACGTGCGCTAATTTGGCAAGAAATAAAGTTTACATTTAACGATTTGTCGCCTGTCTGGTTTTATCTGTAATTATAATTTATTTCTGCTTAATATTCACATTTTATATATATATACATATGTGCGATATATGTGTGAGATACTTTTAAGAATATGCGCTTTTCATATTCGAAATGACACAATCCTAAACGTTATAAATCTAATCTAAAATGAGGGTATCTTTAAAATTAAGATTACATTTAATTACGTACCTGTATAGGTATGTAATTAAATGCAAGATCCTTGTAAGGTATTCCAGGAAAACGCTGAAAATCTGAGCCATTAAAAAATAAAATAGCTACGATTAAATAATAGAAAATTTACATAGATACAATTTGTATATACTCGTACGTACATACTTACAACAGTTTTTTTTTGATGGTTGATCACAAGCCAGAAATTCATAAAGCGTGATGATTAAAACACAAAACGTGGGTGAACCACGTCACAGCCATAATAAACATCGCATCACCCATTTCATAATTTCTCCCCTACTCATCGCCAGAGGGCATAAAATAAATACTGAGAGCTCGTTGACAAAGTATCTTTTTGAATAATTTCTACTAATTAATGTCTGAAATGTCAGCCATATATTTTATTTTCCATGGCACAGTGATATATCTTGCAGGAAATATGGTATTTTATAAATAATAATAATATAAGACTATTTATAAATCTTAATTTAGAATCAATAAGTCTACGTCATTTTAGAATCTAAACATCGCCTACTATTACACTTGCGTCTAAGCGGTAAATCAACAACGTTAATTAAAGTACTATAATTTATGCGAATTATTTTACCATATTTTTATTTGTTTCATAACGCTGTAGAGTTATTAAATGGAACCTGGGAACCTAGTAACAAGACACTTCCGTTCCCCACTTATTTCTCGAGGTATTGTGTGTTCCATAGAGAAACTTAACGTCGCGTTTTCCTAGTTACCAGTACCAGAGTATGGAAATATTTCACATCACCGAAAAAATATATTATGTATACAAATAATTATCTATATTAATAAACTTCTGATCTGATACATTATAAAGTTTAATTTTCAGGAGCTAGCAATAGATTTAATTTATATAGCGTATACCTAGTGCAGCCTATAATTGGATTAGGTAAGACTTATGACCGTAACGAAGTATTACCAGGTATTACATAGGCATAAACTAGAGACATTTTCTGGGGTCGGATGGGGGTTTTTTTAGTGTTTTGGAAATAATATTCCTGGGCCGTGCAGAAGACTATTCTCAGGTGGGCAAAGACTCACCGAGCTCCACAATTCCTACGCAAATGCCAAGTATCTGTAGTTTTTTAGTTCATAATTAAATGTGTATTAGGATTAAATACGCACAAAAAGTTTACATTAGACTAATAAATTAAATCTTTGTAATGTGTTACTTGTAATTCCCACTTGGTGGTTATTTACAATTTTAAAAGTAAGCTTTAAATATACGTATGCCAGATGACTTGGAGGTTATTCTCAATCACCATCCATCATTATGGCCTACAATATGTTTGGAAAAATCAATTACGACACAAATTTTTAAGTCACCATCGTTAACTTTGATGACTGTTTACTTCTACATATATTTTGAGCATATATAAAATTATAAAAAAAATATTAAAGACAAAACATTAAAATAAATGTAATTAAAAATACTATACATAATGCTAAAATCTCAGTAAATTAGTATTACAAATGGTAATAAGTAAATAACAATTTAAATGAAGATTAAAATACAAAGCGAAATATATAAAATAAAACACAAAGCAAGGAAAATGAGGCAGTTAAACATGAAAAGTGAAATGTTTACTGGGCGGGCGGCGTGACGGCGTGACGGCGTGACGGCGTGACGGCGCAGCGGGGGCGGGCGGAGTGCTGGGCGCGTGTGCGCGCTCCGCCAGTGCGCGCCCGCCCCGGTCCGACACTCGACGTCGGCTCGTCAGCGACATCACACCGCTAACGTTAATCGATCAGTATTTCAATCGGTAAGAATAAGTGTTTATAAAAGAAATCGCGAAAGTGTATTTGCTATTGTTGTTTTGGTATCTTACGAAACCGCTTCTATTGTCTGTCTTGATCACTTTATCATCTCGGAGTGCATAGCTGTCTCTGTCTAGTTGCGCAACTGATCCTCTCTATTTTCTTATCTTCTTCTTCTCACCCCCCTCCCCCTACCCTATACAGCACTCGCGAGTGACAAGACCAGTAATAACTGACAACATCTTAAAAAGGGTAACATTATTTCAGCAGCACGTAAGTTTCTAAACATTAAATTTATCAGCAAAACTTTTTTTTTTCGCTTCTCAAAAGTCAATTGTAATAAAAGACCAATTGCAAAAAAAAAAAAATTAAAATATCATAAATGTATTATAAGTTATTTATATGAATGTACTTCCTATTTAAGCACATGTGTAATTAATTACAAGCAGTGACTCCTCTTATTATTTGGTAGTGAGTTGGTTACGTCAATATATTCTGGAGATACGAGGTGTCGGCCCACCTGTCTCCTCGGTGACGGTGCGTCGCAGCGGGTATGCTGTGAATCCGATACGAGCGCGCGCTTCGACTATTTTAGGAGCCTCTCATCCGAGCCAAATTTGCAATCTACTAATCGACGCGCCTTCGAGTATTTTTGTATTCATTTCATAACACTATTTTACTATTTTTTACACTTGCATAGCTGTAATTACGTACTCGGCGATGTCGGAAATTACAATTAAATGCGTTAAACAAATTGAATTAATAAAACCTATAGATAAAACGACATTGGCCTTCATACTTGACCCAAATGTTAATTTAGTATTTAGGTCCGACTTTCTTTGAATAAGTAAAAAAAGAAAATAAAATTTATCGACTTTTTATTTCGATAAGTGTTCAATACTTTATATATTCCAAATTGATAAATTGTTAAATGTAATAATATCCGAACTGGTGTTATAGGTTTATGTTATTATATATACTTTGGCAAAGCTGTCTGAGAGAACAATGATTTTGGACAGCTCAATTGATTTCTCTATACTTTTAGTTTTATCTGTTCTTCTTCTTTTTCTTCTACCTGGTACTAGTCCTGACTTTTGTTGCTACGGTCCGTTTTCAGACTCAATCTATTCTACTTTATACAGTCCAACTGTACGTCACTTTAAGTTATAGTGTACAAGTTATCCAACATGAGTTATCAGATAACTCCAGGCTCGACCTTCAGTTTTGGCTCTGAACTTAATTATTCGTGGCTGATATACCAACAGTAAATAGAATCAATTAAGGGCACCTAAAGCCTAATCGAAACTGACTTATTGTTATATAGCTAAATGCATTCTGGAAAAGTGAAGATGATTTTTGAAAGGCTCGTAACTGTGCAAGGTTTGATGAATGACGCCTGTGCTTCGCCAAATATAAACGCGTGACGTAACCTTTTTGAAAACAGACGATTTTAATCGACTGTATTGAGCGTAGCAGGATAGTTTAGACTTGTCTTAAAAAATGGACTCTATTTGACTTTTGTGTGAGTTCTTGTTTGTATATCTTAAAATGTTGTAGAACTGGCGATGTGTATATTCATTAAATGTTGGATTTCGCTCAAACAGATGCTGCACTACGTAAACTATTAAATATCATTTTAGTATAATAAATAAAGACAACAAGGTCGCGACTCAAAAATAGCTAAGCCATGATCAAACATTAGTAAAAACGATCGTTTTCGAGGTGATATCTAAATCAGAAAGGTTGGCCGACGGCCAAGTTTATGGGCCATTCGAAGAGGAGAAGCCACAGAGACGGTTATTTGCGGCCCGGCCGCTAGAGCTCTGTACGTCATTGCTCTATTTTAAATGAAAAAGTACGCTGTTGAATGCATTATGTCATCGGGCGTAAATAATAAAACGGTCTTCTTATATTAAAGAGAGCTATTACGAAATACTAATGTAGTAGTCCAATAAACAGACATATAATTGATTAATTTCTTTACAGAACACGAGCACGACATAAGCTGCCAAAATGTTTAAAAGTCATTTGGAGATGATTGGCAGAAATGAGACGCCGTCGAAGAAAGCCAGATTTTGGCAATCCTTCGTACGATCTCTGAAAGGTAACTATTTAAAGCCTGATCTAATATTCTTTTAGAACGAAACCAAATTATTACTGTTTTTAATATTAATTGTAAATGATGTCGCACTAATATAATCGGTGTTGGATATCTTAGGATCGGAAGATATCAGAGCCGAGGAGAGGTACAGGCCATCACGCCGCAGTGTGTTCCCGGAGCTGCTGTCCACCTACCCTTACAGCAAATCTATCTACGACGACCCTGTCGCCGCCGCTGAGAGGATCACCGTGCCCGGATACCGTTACCTGCCCGTCCACCGTGAAGTCTACGGTTACTCCCCGCGCCCCATCTACGCCCACAACTACCCCCGCTCCCTCGAACAGTACAGACCAAGTTAGTATTTACCACAAGCACTAATAAACGCAATTAAGTAAACGTAATAGCATCTTCAGCTTGCTGTAAATTATAGTTAACTTCATATATAACACACTTTGGTTTTGCCAAACACGCGTTTAATTCTTTTGCTCATTATTTATTTTTATATTTTATTTATTTATATTTTTAAAATGACAAGTGGTGATGGCTTCGTATTTATAAATTCACATGTAAATAAAGTAATACATTATTCATAAAATTATAAATTGATACAGATTAGTTGAATTCTTAATCTTTTTCAGGTGTCTCAGTACATTTGAATATTTGGAATAGAAACAAAACAATTGTAGGTAGATAGATATATGTAAATATTGGCATTCTTGTTTTAATTGTTTCAGCAAAGTCCGGAGCGTCTTTAAAATAATTTTTAAAGAATTTTTGTCGCTACGAATACTTTCATAACACCGATGTCGACGAAGATGTGTAATATTTATGATACATTAAAAAATAAAAGCTAATAAATAGCCAATTATTTAACACCTAAATATATTTGTTAGTTAAATCAAGTTGAAGAAAAAAAAAAAGATTTTGTATACAGTTTTAAATAAATGATATGCATTTAAATGGTGACGTGTTCCTGCGAAAAGCTCGGAGATTTAATAACAGCCACAGCAGCTTAATTACAGCTAATATTACACGAGTGTTACACAACCACATACTCAGTTTACGATTATTTTCATATAACATTTAGGTATTTCTGTTACACGTGTCGATGACCTGTGAATTTGTCGTCATCCAATTTAAAAGTTATATTAATTTCATGAGTTATTAACTGCCTACTTATAGATATTATATTAGATTTACATACATAACGAATAAGATAAATATAATTGAACGAATTATTAAGGAACTGACTTATTTATTGTATTTATAATTCATTAAATGTTGGCTTGCAGTAAACATGCATGTAATATATAATAATAATTCATTAGAAATCACCTCTTACACATATAACATTCACGCACACTTATAAATACCATTAATGTGAACATGACCTCATTGTTAAATCTTCAAGAATTTCTCAGGTTGCACATTTTTCTTTGAAATCCTTCAATCCCATATAAATATATATAAAATAATCTCTAGTTCTCTACACATAGAACTAAGTTATTAAATATGATGAGGTGAGTTCTATGTAGAATCTTTATATTGTAACAAAAATAAATCTTCATTAATATATAATATATGCTTTTGCTAAATTATTTATGTAACACATACTTACTGATCAGTTTGTTATTTCTTTCAAGTCTCACCCTATGTTATACTTTTAGGGTAAGTACTACTAATTTATTTCTGTAAACCCTAATAATTTCAATTTTATATATTTTTTTAGATTCATAGGTATGCTTAATCTGTCTGTCTATCTTTAAAATCCACTTTAACGGATGATCGAGTGCTACAACCTTGAATTATAATTTCTTATTTTCATTTTTACTGAATTCCATTCAATGGTATACATTTAATAACGTGGAGCTGATTGCTAACAGTTTACCATGTGCCGAGGCGTATCCGAAGGGGAGTTGACCCGTTTGATGCTCACAAGGCGTGGCAAGACCATCTCGACAGGCTGGCCGCCATCGACCGCTTGTATCCCTCTCGCTACGGCCTCTACCTGAAGGACCGGGCCTACCCCATCACCGACCTTAGCGCCCCCATCTCCGACCCTCTTCAACCTAAGAGCCTTAAAGGCATCGAGTATGAACCCGACAACAAACCTCACTGGGGCTCAGGTAAATACTAAATCTATACGCACGGTAGAATAAGCTAGGTTAAGAAATACCAAGATTGACCCATTCTATTTTTATATTTAATAATCTTTGCTATTTTTTATTTAAAAATTCTATACACTAGCTACCAGATAGGTCTTTTGGGTGTCTCGGAAAGGCTTATTGTTATTTATAAAGTATGAATGGTCAAAATTTGGTAATCGAGCTGGTCCACGTTATGAACTAAGTAGAAAAAGTTCTAACCCTGTGAATTCTTACAAGAACTTTTACACATAAATTTTATGTGTAAAAGTTTAAGTTATTTAAGTCCAATATATATCTAATTGGTTTTTTTTTACTTGTGTTAATCACGTGGATTCAGTTTATTGCAAAATAAACATCACTCACTATTTGATTCAATATCCATTGAACCTTATAATCGTGAGGAACTAGCGATAGGAAACTCAATCATATTGGAAAGTTTTAAGTTTGTATAAATCGTGTATCGCTTATCAATAATATTATACAAATTTAAAATTTATTAAGTAAATTTTGTAACCAAATTTAATTTATAATGTCTGTCTGTATGTTATTCGAATCCACTTAAGTTGTTTCTGTTATTTTCGAAATTATTCAAAATTTTGTATATAAAAATATTATATTATGTATATGGTACCGACATCTTGTTTCAAATATAAAATGATTTTATATGACTCATTGTTAATCAAGTACATCACATCTAAATAGAATAGGATTCTAATCTTATTATGTGTTTCTGTTGTTACACCGTACTTTATATATAGTACAAAGCGTATACATGAACTAACCCATTCATATTTTTTCTATTAAATTATAAAAGATCAATCCGTGTTTTGATTTTGTAGCGTAGTTCCTCCCTGTCATTTTTAGCCTGGACATTCGAAAAATATATATATATTGCAAAAAAAAAAAATTTTTTTTTTCTAAGAAATTGGTCAATACATAACATCTCATTCGCCATTTTCTGCATGTGCTGCATTGTACATAGCGCGAGCACTCATTGGAATGTTCACAATTAATAGTTCGCCACTCATATGAGTGAACACTACACTCTTTTGTGATTGATTGGAAATTGAAGTAAATACCACGCTTAGTCTTGAATTTATTGCGTGGCACTCACCGTGAGGTTTACCGTGAAGGAGCGTGGCCGTCGAAGATTTCGGACGTATTCAATAAGGACCCATTTTTTGCTGATGCCGAAAAATGGGCCGGCTTCGACCGCTCGCTTCGAGGGAAATCCCCCACGCCCGTGAAGCCGAGGATAAGTCCGCCCAGAGATTGTGAGATAGCATTCGATGCCGACGGTAAGGGCAACAGACATCATGTCTTAAATTTAAAGACTTCCCTTCTTGTTGACTTGATATATGTTAATTTTTGAGGAATTTTTAAGTCCAATTAAGACAGTGGTTGTAAACTGTTTTCACTCCAGCACTTATAGTCCAATTAACTTAGACAAAGTATTGAGTAAAGTAAACTTCTAATTCTTTCTATATATGTTTGTGGAATAAGTTGATCAGGACGTTCTTATTCACAAATATCTTACATGTAGTGTTAACTTTGAGTGTATTTCTTATTTTAACGTAGTAGTAGTTAGTATATATATGTATATTTTCACACTAATATCTAACACTTGCATTATATAAAAACCACCTTTTTATAATATTATTTTTTTTTTTCATTATTTATATATTTTACTAAACTAACTATGTTTATTCATAGCGCGTGCGTTTGTAAATAATTATTATTCAGATTATGATAACTATAAGAAAGAAATTGGTATGTACAAATAATTAAAATTTTGATAATTACATATAGAAAATTTTCCAGAGAATATTCAGAGAAAAGCTATATTATTTTATTATTTTCATTTAATATTATAATATATTATATCTAATTAGTTTTGATATCACTCCTAGACCTATGAATGGTTTCATATATAAAAACCAACTTTCCACATATAATAATCATTGACGCTTAAAGTTAATATGTATTTAAGTATGTTACGTACATGGATTTTAACATATTTCTTGAGTGTGTGTGTGTGAAAGAGCTTTTTATTTAACAGTAGATTGCTAATGCTTGAAGTGCAGGAGAGAACACGAGATCCGTTGCTGTCTGTTGCCTCGGCATTAAACTTTGTGACATGTAGGTGCACCACTGTACAACGCGGGAGGACTGCGGCGTAGACCCTGGGCCGACATTTTCAACCCCAGCCCATCCTTGCCTATCTCGGCGATCACTCGGGACCCCTTCTGGCACGACTGGCCGGAACTGAGGCCCATGGCTCGATGGGACCGCAGCCCCTCCTACATCCGCGACTCGTACCTCTCGCCCGTCAAACGCACCTTCCTCTGGGACAAGCACCCGATCAGGCCTTTAGGTTAGTGCCTCGCTGTATATATGCGCCTTCTTTGCCAACCTATATTAATTGGCCTGTCTTCTTGTCAACGGCAACTACATTTTTCAATATACATAATATATTTTCTAACAAGATAACGAGTGCTAATTGTGAATCTCTGGTCACGGCAGATCTAATGGTCTACGACAGGTTCACAGTGGACGATTTAAGCAGGACTTTACCCTTCGTTCGTAGTTTGTAATACAGACATCAGGTATCTCTTCAATGGGTAATCAGAATATTTTTGAACAGCTCCAATACCTATTATTAATAGTTTCCCTTTCTCTGTTAACGTTTTGGACGTTGACACTGTGTTATGTGCATCTTCAATATATGTATGAGTACAATTTTAACACTTATAGTTTACTGAAAATATTCCTATTTAATCCTATTCATATAGTTCCCACGTTATTCCACGATTTTGTTTTTATTAGGTATTATATACCATATTGTTACTAACAAGTTAGTTATTAAAATGTAGTACTGTTCATATAGAACATTGATCAGTCAATTGTAGGTACCCATTGTATTTATTATACCCAGTATTCATATTATTTTACCCAAAGTTTCGGTAACGCATGACCTAGGTACGAAATAAAACGTGTGTAAAACGTAAACAATTGAAAATATAATACAAGTATGTAAAAAATAATCATAAAAAATCTGTTTAAATTATGATGAGTCATATTCATATACCTATCTTAAATTAAAATGTACGTTATAAATAAACAATATAGAAAAATTAACATTTTTTTAATTCTTTTTCAGCTGCTGCGTTTTAAAGGGCTAGAGGGCATGAGTTAATTTTTACAGCAACATTTATGTTATAATTCTTGACTATGTTACAATAGTGTTCATTATATATATCATCGGATTTTAAAGTTTGAAGATCTCAAAGACTGCATGACATAGTCACTGCCACGGAAATGAACTTTGTTACAATAAATTTGTTTTAATTATAAATACTATTTTTATGTACGATAAAATATATTTTAAAAAAAAATAATAAAATACAAAAACACGAATTTTAATTTTATTTTTACCCTTTTAATTAATTATAAGATATAATAGTATTGAGATCAATTTATAGAAATTATTATAGAATAAGTATAGAACGGATTGCCTAATAGAGTTTTCTTTATCTACATTGTTATACGCGAATCTGTTTTTATAACTTTTCATAATTTAATTAAATATAATATGTTAACTAAAGGAGAAAAATTCTACTAATATATATTAAATAGTCGTAGCGCAGGGGCACCACGTGTCAGTTATACAGATTGTGAGTTCGGTTCCCACTCGGGAAATGAAATATTTAATTTTCCTCGCTCTGGTAATGAGGTAAAGCGTTGAGTTCATTACTCAACATGCATTCCCTCAAGAATTCGGCGGAAAATGGTAAGCGGAATTATCTTAAATTGATGATAACTGGTGAAGAATGACCCTTCATCAGAACAAGATGCATGCTCCAGCAGTATCAGAAGACCTCCAGTAGAAAGACAACCGGGTTTCCTACCAATTTTAAAGGGAGTTTCATACAGGATTGGTAACATCTTAAGAAAAGCTGCCATTAAAACTATATTTAATTCTAACAAGAAAGTAAATCCAATTTTTACAAGTGAAACGTAATACTTATTCGCAGTATGTAGATCAATAAAAACTAAATAGTAACTATGATTTAAAATACATTTTTCAAAAAAGGAGAAGCGAGCGGAGAATCGGTATTAGGGGATCGAATATCGATTATAAAGGAGAAAGGTCACGAAAAACCAAAAATATCAATGACGATTGCTGTGCTAAAATTCAAAGAATGTAATTTAAGACTCATCTCTGCGTGGCTAAAGCTCCCGTGGCGTCCATACACCGTCGGATAATAAAGAGAAAAAGGATAATAAAGCTCTGCCGCTAACATTATCGTAACCTAAAAAAAGTATAATATATGTCATTTCGTAGCAATGTTTGAAACAAAGACTCGATCAATGACATGATTTTTATAAACTTTTTTACATATTTTAATTATAAGCAATACTTATTTCATATAAAAACAATATAGTTTAATTACGAATACTTTTAAAAAAAATTAGCTGAGAATATAGCTATTCTATAAATATGAATAAATCTCAGATTCAGGTTTTTTATTAAAATATATTTTTGTATACACCCAATCATTTAACTTGTCTAGACTACTTGTTTTTTTGTTCAGTTAGGTATTTAATGGCAATACTAAGCCAAAATGCTCGCATCTACCTTCTTTCACAATGTTTGACTTTGACGTGTCGAGCTAGTATTTTTAATCTATCCCAATTACTGTAAACGCATATTTTGAAAGGAAGTCCGTTACAACATAAAAACACTAATTTTCTTAATATATTTGTACTAATAGTAATAGGTTTAACGATACAAGGCATAATATCAGTATACACAAATTACTATCAGATTCTTTGACATTATAATATATCTATAATGGGTGAAACTGAAGAAGTAAATGACGCTACACTAAGTAGTCCAGAAATAACTTTTGATAATTTAACTATATTAAAAGAATTTAGCAATATAGTTAATCTTGTCAGGTAAATATACATTTATATTACTACTAAATATTATCATTACAGCCATAACGGTGATTATTCCAGAGCACAAGAGGACTTTCTCGTACTCAACATTAACGGAGCTTTGAAAAAATCCAAAGTATATGTTAGGCGGAATAGACCGTCCTAATTTTTTTCATTCATACCATTAGGTATCATTCATACCATTAGGTTAGTAAAATAATGTAAATGACATTTTAAATTAAAAATAAAATATTAGTAATCAATTGGGAATTACTGTTATTATAGTTTTGTTTACTGTCCTTACAATTTTTCAAAATGTTATACACCTGGGCTAAGATGCTAAAATAAAGTATGTTCTGATATTTGTTTAAAAGACAACTATATATGTACTAGAGCTGATTATTCTAGAAATGAAGATTTCCTCGAGACAGTTCCAAAAGCTAAGTTGAAAAGAGTCAAATGGGTTCCAATGTTTAATTGCTTAAAGCAAGTTATATTTGATGGAATGGTACAAGAAATTACTTCTATGTGGCAATTTGAAAATATGCCTGCAAAATTAGAAGAATTAGAAAAACAGAAAGAAAAATTTTCAGAAATTAATCCTGATAAGATTGCTTGGTAACTTATATTTATTATTTTTAATAATTTCTTTACTTGACTCTCTCTTAAGTCGATATGATTTAGTTCAACTATACCAATATATAAAAAATGTTTGCAAAAATGCTGTCTGGAATGTTAGTCTACAGTTTTGCATATATTTGTGACAACATAAAAATACTGACAATAAGTTTAAATTTTAAACATATTGCTATAAAGTAATAATGACACCGTATCAGCTTCACACTGTATATCACACACAGCAGGGTAGGCGGGGGAACCTTATGTTAAGACACTCCATTTTCTGGCTAGGCATTGCGTGTTGGGAGATGGAACTCAATGCCACACTTTGCTTTGATGTGAAAGCAAAATATAAATTTTAAAGAAATATTTCATCTCCACGAGTGGAAATTGAACCCACAACCAGTCAAATTTAGTCACACTTTGTGCCCCTGTGCCACATACTACTCATTTATTGCATGAAACCATTTTTTTTCCTTAGCCAAGTGACAACATGCAGTTATTATCTGAGGCTTATATCTAACCAAAGCTAATATAGGTTTTTGTTACATGGTAAACTAAATAAATTAAAAAGAAACAAATACTGAGTGTCAAAAGCTGAAAGAGTATTAAGATTCTTTGGCAAGAGCACTGAAACAGGAAATCCTGACATTCTGAAATGTAAATGACATTTTCAAGTAACAAAGATGGAAATAAAAATAATATGACAAGAATCCTCAAGTCCATTCAGACACCTAACTTTATTGATTTTTTTTAGGAGACCAGGTCATGAGAATATTAAAAGTCAACTCCGGGCTAGTGATGTTGCAAACTTGAGAAAACAGAAAATATTGTTGGAATCATTAGCAAAGGAATATGAAATGAGAGCTAGCAAACTGAAGAACACTGTAACTGCTAAAAGGGGTTACCTAAAAACATTACAAATGGACATACAAAAATATCAAAAGAAAAACGAAGACATAGTTAATGAAATAACAGATAAAATAAAAAATCACGACCGTTTAGTTGATTTAATTGAACCAAACAAAATTAATATTGAACACATAAATTGGGCACGAAAAAAGAAATTATAATACACTAAAATATTGATTAAAATGTTATATTTCAGAAAATTGTACAGATGAGAGAAAGTACAACAAAATTTGTAATATCTAGATAGTTTAAAATCAACATCACTTTGAAACTATTTTTTATTGTAGATGAAAACAGAGAAGATTATCATAATAAAGTGTTATACAAACAGGAAAATCTCAAAATCTATCTCGCAACATATCATATGAATTATCTAATAATTTTACAAACAATTAGAAAAGTGAAGACTAAATGTGAAAAAGCAATGTGATAATCTACACACCTATTTAAGAAATTTATAAAAGAAATTTTGAAGAGAAATATGAAAAATAGATACATTGTTTGACTACACATTTATTTACCTGTATATCATAAAAAAATTACAATCAATGTATCTAAAAGAAAATAAAACAAAAATAAAGCTCTTACTTTAAATAGTAATATTTATTAATGAATATTATTTGACATTGTTAATATAGCTAAAAAATAAAATTGTACATTGCAAAATCTGCATATAATTTTCAATATTTAATATAATTATAATATAGCAATTGCACTATTGTTGCGAGGACTACAATGCTACCATCCATACCATCGCTTTACATTATATTGTTTTCGAGACCTATCATTATCTTTGAAGTTAAAGCCTCTTTATTAAAGATCATGCCAATTCACCAATAATTTTGAAACGTCTACTTATCCATAATATTAATACTGTGTGCAAAATAAATAATAATCCACTGGGTTTGTTTAAGCTTGCTCCCAGAGCAAAGTGTGATTGCAATGGAGTCCTTATATTGAACTTGGACACTTATTAGCTACTCAGCAAAGGTTGATATTACATTATGGGCCAGCTCTAAAACATAATAAACACAAAATACGTTACTAGGAGACATGATAAATGGACGATTTGTTTTTTGAAAACACTCGTCAATAAACTTTACAGAAAACTAGAATTTTCAAATTAACCAATTTCCGTCACTTATACCGAGACCTATATATAATTTATATTTATAGGCACATTAGTTATAGAATAAACAAAGCAATGGTGCTTCCGATCCACTACAACTTCAAAAATATTTAAACATAACTCTCACGTCCAATGCCCGCATCTCTAAGATCGCTAACCTTCAACTTCAATATTAACGAAATAATTTTTCTATAATATCAATAAATCTATAAATCAACAAAGATAATCTGATGAAAGGCTGCCTTACACCGGGACCGGAAAAGCGGGTCACCAGACACTGCCGAATATTGAAAACTAAATTCATAAATTAATATCACTCATATCTAATATAAAGTTAAAAATAAGAAGGCACGGGCAATGATAATTATAATAATTGATAAATAATTTCAATAACACACCATTCAGCTCTGTCTGGTGACCAATGAGCTCACATGCCAATTCACTACAGTTAGTGTGACGTCATTTCTATTATATATGTTATTTTAAATTTTCATACTATATTACAAATAATAAAGTTATTACTAATGTTTTAGAATTAAATAAAAAACTTTACTATAAATAATATATGAAACAACTCATACTGATGTTTGCTTTTCTTCATTCTTTAATAATATAACAAAAATAATTTAAACCACATACATTTAAAATAACATAACCAAGTTGCAGACAAGAACGAGACCTTAAATGACGTCACATCTCACATATATATATATATCTGATGTACAATAAAGTGCATTGTCATGTGAAGCAAGGCCTAAGCCATCCATAAATGACGTCGCAAGAATTTCATGATTTTTTATCTCTCCCCTTGTACCCCACCCTTACCTAGTGTTACATCACATATTTTGTAATTTTACACGTATAATTCATTAAATGAAAACTGTAGGTTCATAATTATGTTTATATATCGAGAGAAACAAGAGTAAATCTGCTATGCTAACCTGTAAAGCAAATTCTCCGGAGATAAAAAAAAATAAGTATACATATATTATAGGAAGATTACACTTTTGAATAGTATAAAATGTAAGAGTACATAACGACAAACAACGGATTTAGCAGGTTTACACTTTAAGCGGATAATATAATATTTTGTAATATGTTGACACAAAATTTAGGACACCTCTATCCCTTGTCACACAATGACATACTTAACCTCCTTTATCTTGTGACGTAATAAACGGATCGCTGCTAAGTAATAACTATAGTAGTGGGTTTGATTAAATTATTTGTAGCATCTCACTGCGCAGCACACTGGATCCCGAACGTCAGTTATTTCTTCTTGGGGGGCGATCTTTGGGGAGTTGCCGGTCTGCCGCTGTTGATGCCATTGTACTGATATTTTGCTTTCTTCTCGGATGGTTTCAATATCTACGAATGTATTT
>JBAIZZ010000272.1:600360-650263 GCA_037355905.1 Heliconius aoede
GGATCTCTGCGAAGATTATTCCATATTTAAAGAATTCTTTTCTATGAAGACTTGGGACAGCTTGGAAGATAAACATAAAGAGTACCTCAAAGAATTCCTGCCAACATTTCCTGAAAATGATGATGAGGAGAAAGACATAACAGTTAAAAAGTTATTTAATTTTGAACCATTTCATTTCGAATCTCCATTAAATAACTTTTTTAGTAATTTGACACAAGGAAATTATAGATCAGATATAGCAAGAATGAGGAAATTTTTACTAAAAGCGAGAACCAAACAACAAAAACAAAAGGTAAACTAATTCTTTATCTATATTGCAATTATAATGAACTTGTAACCACTATTGACATTAATGTTATGGTAATATGGATTGAGTAGTTTTAAATCTTTTGCAGACTAAATCATATTATGCAAAAATGTTACCAGAAGTTTTAATATCACGTGAAAGATTGTTAGCTGCGGCAAAAGCTGCACCTCCAGGGCCTATACCATATATTCCAGCATTGCCTCCAAAACCTTCCTCAAGAAATAATTACAAGCCATTATATGTAAGAGCGAGACAGAGATACTTTGAAGAGTTGGCAGCTATATGGAGTGAGGTGGGAGGAGAAGAATCTGAGGATGAAAACTATCCTGAAGGTCCACCCGAAAATTCTTTCAAGAAAAGAAAAACAATGCACTCTGCACAGGTCAGTTGTCCAAGAATATTGTTCTGTTAAAGTATAAACTCAATTTAAATCAAAGAAAATGTGTATTTTATGATATAGAAAATGGTTATTTATGGGAATCCAAATTTACAATGGAATGACCATTTTCTAAAAGCAAAAATAAATATACTTGCATATTGTGTAGTAAATTATAAAACTGAATATTAAATATTCAATGTTCAATGATATATTCACTGTAAAGATATAGATAGTTTTGAGGGGATTTTTTTTGTAATCTATTTTATATTTAAATTAATTATTTGAAAGTTAAATGTTAAAATCATAGTTTGTATTGATTTAATTAATTTGAATTTTTTAAAAATTATTTCTAGGGTATAGAGACCAATGTGTCGGGCACATTGGGAATTACAGATTCATCACATCCTTCATCTTTAGATTGTCTAAAAAATGTTCTAGCAACTCATAGAGCAAGAAGACAATATCGGGAGGTCTGTATAAAGATTACTATATATATCTCAGCTCCACTTTTTATCCCACAATGTATAGCAACTGCACTAGTGTAATATTAATGTTTTTTCAGCTATTACTATACATTTTATTACTGTTATTTTATATGTAATAGTAAAAATACAAGTACAATTTAGGAATAAGAGTATTACATTGTGAAAATTATCTTATAAATATATTAATTATTTAGCAGGATAAGCAGAGATAATCAAGTGTTCAGACACTGTTTCCTACTTTCTGGTCAATTTTTGAGACATTGTGTGCCTAGAGCCAAGTTTATTTTGTATTATTTCAAATACCTATAAATGTGAATGTTTTTTCAAGTAAGGTTTTAATCATATCAGAATTTTTTTCTTTTAATTTGGACAAAGAAATTATTTTAGTTCTCATTTTTATATATGTTGCTAATATTATTGATTTGGAATTTCAGAATCATCCAGAGCTAAACACAGCAGGCATAACTTTGGATGACATCAAGCAGAGAGTATCCATTATGAATGGTGCCAAAAAACTTATGTTTGGTAGTCAAAAGAATGAAATACCCATACAAAAAGTAAAGAAAGGTAAAAAAGACACATATCAAAAGTCTAAACAAGACAAGGCTCCTGTGAAAAAAATAAAAGAGGAAGAAAGCGTGGAAAACAAACCTTTACTGCCTAACATTAAAATAAAATGTGAGATGGAAGAATCTGACTCTGAAAGCTCCACTCTCTTGGACCCTGTTACGAGTCCAAAACAAACAAATAAAAAGTTATTAGAACCTGTTGAAATTAAACAAGAAATATCTGATACAAGGTATTTTTTTATGCAAATACAAATATTTATTTTTCCACATATTGTAATGTAGATAAGTAGGTTGAGACAATTTAATGTCATGTCAATAAATGTCAAGGTACTCCATTCTCTGCTTTGCATCAAAATGTGAGACATTGAGTGTGTAGTAGTGTAACTCAATGCTGCATAGTGTATGAAATGAAAAAAATATTTTCTTCGAGTAGAAACTAACCCACAATCATTGCATTTACGTTCCTTTTCACCTAATATTCGAGATATATAGGGTTAGACAGGAGAAATCAAATAAGTTACCTCCCACAAGTGCGAACCCGTTATGAATTTATGCATTGTCACAACAGCCTATCCCTGGAGCCCTATGTTCTATAGCCCTTCTTGAAATTATTTAAATGTGACATTTATTCTAATTATTGTTAATGTTTCAGTGTTAATTGTCATGAGAATGATATTGAACAGTCAATAAAGCAAGAGCCTTATGATTCTTCTGTATCATCTTTACAAAATTCTAGGATAAGTCAACCAGTACCTATTAAATTGGAAGACTTAGATGGAATTGGTTAGTATAATTGCAGATTTTTTTTTCTCTTTTTTAGTTTCACTAATACAAAAGGGTAGGCAGAGGGAATCTGGTGTTAATACACTCCACTATCCACTCACCATGTAATTTTCATGACATTACATATTGGATGGCCAAACTAAATGCCACACTATGTTAGCATTCAAGAATAAGTAAATAAAAACAAGTAAATAAACTTTTTAACAGTTATAATTTTTGTTTAATAAATCGGTCTCGATTGCGGTTGCACTGTTTATCGAAGCGTGTGGACACGTACTACTGCAATATGTCGGAAGAGAGGCACAATTACAAGAATTTATAGTGATATAAGATATTCGAACTAAAATAAATTATGGGTTTGATTCCCACTATAAATAAATAAATAAATAAATAAATTAATTAATTAAATGTTGACAAAATTTGAGGTTAGTCGTGGTGCAAGAGCACAAAGTGTAACTGTGAATGCAACAGGCAGTAGGTTCAATTCCCACTTGAAGTAATGAAATATAAACGTGTCGTATGACGCAAATGTGTCATCATTTTGCTTTGTGGACGACGTTTTCTGCCTTTTGTGGAGAGGGAGAGGTTGAAATCGTTAAGATACATCGTTACGTGTGTAGCTGGCATTAGTGGTCACTTGCACAAATGCAAAACTGCTTAAGCTTCGCGAACCGTACATGTTAAAAAATCTATCCCCCTCTCCTTCAAAAATCACAAATCTTAATATATTATAGTTTTGTACGGAGTTTCAATTTTTCCTGACTCGTAAGTCGACCCGCCACCCCGCTAAAGAGGCCCAATAAGATGGTTAGGTTAGATACCTCGGCCTACTGGATTCGTAAATCCATGTAAACCAAGCCGGCTTAAAGCGAATTTCGTTACATGGCATTTTTTTAATATAAAATAAAGAGAACATTTCGTTAGCGTGATCTAAAGTATATGTCGCGCCATCTAGTATTGCATTTATAAGTGAAACATTTAAATCGACAGAATAATTGTTAGTTATCAGTTTCACGCTGTTTCCCGCACACAGCAGGGTAGGCAGAGGCAATCTAATGTTAAGACAGTCCGTTCCTCACATTCTGCCGAATTCTGGAGGCATTGCGTGTTGAGTGGCAGATCTCAACGCCGCGCTTTGCCTCTATGCCAGAGCGATGAAATAGAAATATAAACGTAAATACATATTTCACTTACTCGAGTGGGAATCGAACCCACAACCGTCACATTACAGTCGTGACTACCTTACCTTTGTGCCGCTGTGCCACGACAGCCTCATAATTGTTAGTTGATAAATTGCCTTACCACACGTATTTGTAGAACTCATACACACTTGCATTATAAACAATATATTTTTGTCTTATCGATTTTACAATTTTGCTATCGAATTAGAATGATGGTGGTACAATGGCATCTGTAAATTGCTCTTCACGACAAATTCTCTAAGTGAATAGACCAATATTAGATTAGAAACCACATACTAGTCTAGTACCATCACATAAATTCCAGATATGATGGCATTACCCGTAGAGTTGGCGAACGATTCTGGAGAAGTTTCAGCTTTACCGGTGGACACGTTGAACGACAGCGAAGAGAATCTTCTAGAATCGGACGAAGCTTTGACGGAGACTACTCATGCAAACTTCTTGTCTCTTGTACGTGCTTTGTTCCCTGCAAGGGCGGCCCACAGAGCATCTAAGCACCAATTGCAGTCGAGATGTACAGCAGTTATGAGATCTCCTATAGCACCTCTCAATACTTGGTATAATTGTAAGTCATTTTTTTATTTATTATAATATTTACATATATATACATATATGTATGTAAATGTGTGAGCAATTAAGGTTTTTGCGATTTGTGATAATTAATTATTTTCATTTTTTCACTTCAGTAAGATAAAGTGTGGCGTTAAATAAAATACTTTTACCTCAATTTATTTTTAGTATCAGATGACTGGTGTTCAGAGTTGAATTCCGCATTGGACTTTTTAGCTGGGGAAAGAGGGCCACATCCAGATGATTTTGTGCCATATTTACAATATATGCCAGAAACACAGGTAAAGTGGTTTTTTTATATTGTTTGCTATATGTTATTATTTCTTTTGGACCAATGAAAACAAAGGGTTTGTTATAAGATTGACGTATATATGTCTGTTTATATGTCTAAATATATCATGATTACCAAACAGATTGATTGATTTAGTTTTTTTATTTGAAACTCAATTGAGGGTTGTTAGTCAGAAGAAAATATGACTGAACCGTTTCATTATTTCTAGTTCTATTTTTTTTGTTGTTTGTTTATTTTCACAGCTTGCTACTAAAACTGTCTTTTGTCGTGTATATTATTTTTATCTATGTGTAAGGTGGTTTGAGTTGGAACTGGCCTTCATATAAAGTGATTAGATGAGAATTTAATATGAAATTTAAATATCTGTAAATGTAAATGATTGCAGATGTATCAATGGATAGGCGCGGGCCGCGACTGCGACGCTATACTGGGGCGGCTGTGCGAACGCTGGCTGCGCGCCGCGTCGCCTCCGCCCCTGCTCGCCGATCCGCCGCCACCGAGGTACGGGGGATATACTTTATATATCATACTAGAATATCTTTTTTTAAATTTCATTCTGTATTCCACATAATGGGATCGGCATAGGGAACTTGAGAACTTAATGCTAACATACTCTGGTTCGCATTAAAATATTTCTTAACACACTGACAAGACATTATGTTAAGTTGCGGAAGTTGCGGAAGTCGACGCCGTGCTTTGCCTCGTTAACAGAACGAGCAAATGACAATATTAAACATTTCATTCCCCGAACGCGAATCTAACCCACCACGACCGTCGCGTTTATAGATTTACAGTCATACGGTACATGCAGTGCCATTGTGCCACATTGGCCTCATTGTCACGTTTCATTATAAATATAATTATTTATCAAATCAAAAACCTCAGGAAAATTACTGCACACTTATTTCTTTTTTATGATTTGAACTGATAGCAAAAAGCTTATTTAAAATTTTGATAAAGTCATACCCATATGTTGGAGTTGGTTCTGAGTTAGATATTTTTATTTCACGATTTTTATACATACCTTTATTTCGCTTGACGGACACATACACATAATACTACAAAAATACTACTGTACGTTAGTGTGTTTATGTCATACTTTACAAATGGTGTTTTATTTTAAAACGATAATTTTATTATTTGTTTTTTTTTTTGAAAGCAAATAATACATATATTCACTTTTATGGATTTTTTTAAAATTCTTAATTATATAAGGCTTTTATAGAGTGGTTAAAAGTGTGGCTTCATTTAAAGGGTTGCTTACATTTCCTCTCTGTATAATCGTACACAGAGGATATACAGGGTTTTTATCTTGAGCACTTTAAAGCGCAGCAGCATATCAATATGATATTTAATTAATATTATGTTTTATATGAATATGTTTGTACAGACATCCAACCTCGTGGGTGCTCAGACAGCCTACTGCAGCTGAAGTAGCCGAGTTCCGCACTCAAGAGCGAAGGAGATTTGCATCCGCTTCTAAGCCTTTTACTTATGTTCAGTATGGGTATGTAGATAATTATTAAATTTATTAAAGTTTTTCTATTATATATTTTTTTATAATATATGTTAGCTTTGTGATTTTATTAATATAGTGTTAAGTTTTTTTATGGTAAGCTTTATTAGAATTATGGCATAATAATTCTAATAAAGTTCTTGATTTGATTTAAGTTATAGTTTAGAAATCAAATGAATGATAGTTACTGATTTGACTAATTTTAAAAAGTATAAAAGGCAAGAATTTAGCAGTATGGCTTCTTCTTTGCTTGTGCCTTGACAAGTACACATCTCCTTTAAATCTCAGTGATGTAAAACTAGCAAGTGTTAAATTGAGAGAACTGAAGAACCGTTTACTATTATTCAAATATCCAAGGAAGCTTACATATAAGAGAAGTATCTTAGCATTCTATGAAATTATCAAGTTTTTGTGAGGGAGGGAAGCTTAAATGGTCCTATTAAAAATAAATTAACGGTCATCTTCCAAGGAGTCTACTAGTGTCGCTTTTGAAGTATTATAGTATGAGTTTTGTATCGTGACAAGGCAATTTTACTGAACATGTTTTACTGCCTATCTTTAACATAAACATTTTTTACATAATTTGCCAGATATCGCTCAGCAGTCGGTCCGGCGACGGGCCTGCGCTGCGTGGCGGGCGGTGGGGGCGGTGCGGCAGGTGCGGGCGCGGGGGCTGCGCTGCTGTGCCCGCAACGGCCTCGTGCCGCCTCTTTCTTGCCGCTGCTGCGCGACGCGCTAGCGCGCCTGCCCAATGGCGAGGGCACGCGGCGAGACATTGTCATGTTGCTGAAGTAAGGACACCGCCCATACTAACGTGGCTATCAGTCTGTTATGGGTTCAACTCATACCCGGGTCAATTATTATATTATAATTATTTTCATTTCGCCGCTCTAGTAGACAAATCGAGAAGTTCTGATGCTGTTTTTCAAAAACTGTCGTTCAGTACTTGGTCTCGCTACCATCGCTTCGTCTCTATTACTGCAAGTTGCGTTGGCGAGACTGTTCTATAGAGAGAGCTCGAGGCGAGATATAGTCATGTCAAAATCAGAGGTTTTCATCATGCAAACTAGCGTTTTACAAAATCATGGCCATTTCCCAGTTCTTATGTTTTATATTGTACCTTGTATTAACCTTGTATCAACGTAAGTAAGCTATTTTTCATTTAATCTAGTCAAACATTATTATTTAGGTTTCAATTTCATCAATCATTAAACCCATCAATCAAACCCATGGCCTAGATGTTTACTCTACAGTCAGACACTTAACAACATGATGAAACCATTAACATTAACATATAATATAAACATAAAAATTAATACTTTGCATATTTATTGCTCAATCCTTAAGGATAATATTAAATGATTAATTACAAAGTATTCTAACTATTATTTTTTCAGAATGTCGCAATTCATAATCCCGTGCAGTGAAACTGTTCTATCGAATGCTGTTGCATGCGCCTTAGAGCGTTTGCTAACAGTTAAGAGGGATCCTATAGTTAGATTTGACCAAAGAACTGCCTTGTGGACTTATTTACATAGACATAAGTAAGTCATTGTTTTGTTTCCTGCCTGTAACGCGTAACAACGAAAAGAGATAATTATAATCACTTGCTAATTTGTTTAGCCTTAATTGAAGAAATGAAAGATTTTGTCATCACCACTTTAAATGAAACCACAATTTTAACTACTCTATAAAAGCCTCTTTTGTTTAAATACAATTAAAACAAAAAAAGATTTTGCCAAAAATGGAGAAGTGATTTTTGCAAGCAAAATAATTAATTTTGCTTGCATTGTCGTTGTTAAACAAAACACCATTTGTTAAGAAGGACACACGTAGATATACCTATCAAAAGGACACCGCCGCACACGCCTCATTCACGAAATTGAGTCGTAGATATTGGCGGCAAAGTTCATAGTTGTTTATTAACCTTTAGTATGAGTATTTTTGTAGTAAGTGTTTACGTTATTGGCATCTATAGTTACTGCGTCACATGGGATACAGTATAGATAACCATCTTGAAATGTAACAAAACTACATCTAAACTGTTGACGTATCTTAATTATTTTTTAGGTATGAGTTTGAAATATTTTTCCTATATGCTGCTCCCGTAAAAGGAGCGCGACGCTTCAACTTGTATAATTTAATGTCAAGGCCTGTATAATTTGATGTAAATTATTCCAAAAAAGTTTGTGATGGCAATATCAATATTGATAATAAAATAGACTCTTTTTTTATAATTTTCAGAAGTGAAGACGATTTTATTAAGACCAACGCACGAAGTCGAAATAAAACAAATGTACCGTCTCTTCCAGTTCATTCTTCTCAAACACAGGTATTTTTTATTTAATCTTTAATATATTTTTTCATCCATAGAATACATTATTTAAGTACACTTAAGTAATTAAGTAGTAAGTAACCTAAAAGTAATTTAAGCCCATAGTGGCGGCACAGCGTCTCTACTGAAAATTTTATTTTATATATTTATCAATATAGGTGTCAGAGGTCAACAAGTTAAATTTTTTCAGAGTTATTTGCAAGGTCGGACACAAATGGTCAAAATAGGTAACCACGTAAGTGATGAACTTCGTATACAATATGGGGTACCCCAAGGGAGCATTCTTGGGCCCACTTTGTTTTTAGTATTCTTAAATGACATTTGCAACCTCAGTATACCAAATTCAAAAATCGTAACGTACGCAGATGACACTGCAATAACCTTTTATGATGACTCTTGGTCGGAAATCCAAACAGTGGCTCAAACTGGTATAACATTTATCCTTAAATGGCTACGCTCCCACACCCTTACACTGAATAATGACAAAACTAAATTTATCACCTTTTAATTAACCACCAAATTAACCTCCCAACCACAAAATCCTATTACCCTCACAGCCCACTCATGCATCACACAATTTGGACATAATTGCCAGTGCTCACAAATAGCTTCAGTAAACAACATAAAGTACTTGGGTATTATTTTGGACAAGACATTAAATTTTAATGCTCACGTGGAAGCCCTAACGAGTAGAATATGGAAATTAATTTTCATTTTTAAAACATTTCGATGCGTTGCGAATTAATTTGTTATACGCAATGTCTATTATGCAATCTGTAGTGTCTTATTGCATATCTTGTTGGGGAGGGGTGCTCCCTCAAAACAGTGGTTTAGTGGTCATTTGGTGTTCTTCAAAAACAGTTAGTTTCTATGAAAAGATTTAATCTGCTGTATGTGATATGATTTATGTATACTTTCAGATGGACATAAACATATCAAACAAAGAAGACATACCAGATAACGGATCCGATAGCGACGTGGATGTCGACGACACCGGCCCCACTATGCCCCACTTATCATCCGCCCAATTACTGATGCAAGCAAATAAACAAGCCAAACCCAAAGCCAAATTAGTCGTACCGAAACCAAAACCAGTTAATTCAAAATTACCTTCGCTAGTACAGATGAAACCGCAACCAAAGTGTTCGACGAAATCTTTGCCCAAGCAAGTTCAAAAGCAAAGTTTGTTAACTACGAAATCGATGCCGCCGTTGACTAAAACTGTTCCAAAGCAAAGTGTACAGTCGAAGCAGGTAATTATTATTTTATTTGCACATCATAAAATTTATAAGTATAAGTTTGATATATCTGTGTATATGTGTATCTGTATCTCGGTCTGTGGCGTCGTAGCTCGCTAACGGATGAATCAATTTTGATTTATTTATTTTAACAGAAAGTATAGTTTGAAATATGATTTTATCAAGACTGTTCTTAGCTCTATGTGTTAAATATATATGTTCAGCTGTTAGAAATTTATCAAGCCTTTTTCTAATTGTTTTTTACATTTTAGATCATTTAGTGAGTTTAATTATCAATTATTATTCAATAGTATATTGAATAATAATTAAATTTAACAGTAGTTTGTCAGTCGGTCAATCAAAAAAAAATTTTATTTTTATTTCTCGGCAGGCAGTGAAACAAGGAGTTCAATCACCAAAGCAAACACCACCCAAACAAAGCATTGTAATGCAAACACTAAAGCCGGGTGTGCCGCCGTTGACTAAACAGAATAGTGACTCTATATTGCATATATCGTCGAGTCTGCCATCAATAGTAGTGCCGCAACGATCGCCGGCCGTGAAGCAAAAATTGAAAGTGGATACGAATCAAGCAACGGTAATAGTTACTCTTTGATAATGGGGTTGTAGAGCAATACGAGGGTCAAGACACTCTGTTCCCATCCCAAGGTCTTCATAAATAAATAAGAAGCTTATAATTATAATAATGATTTATAATAAGTACATTTAATTTTTATTTAATTGATAGAAGTGCTATAAAAATTCAGATAGAATTTACCATTTTTAAATTTCAAAAGAAGTAGACGTCATGTTACTCTGTTGTCACGTCAGTTGCTCTTGTAAACCAATGCACTGATATATCATATAATGGCGGCTGCTGTTCTGAATATTTTTTTTGAAATTGAGATAGCAAAAATAAAATTTGATATGATTTTTTTCTATCTCAATTCAGTTCTATCTCATTTATCTTTGCTATCTAAATTGTAGAATTAATATGATGAACAATAATTATAATTATGTAGTTTGTGGCACTTATTTTTCTCTGTATTAAAAACGAATTTCTACATACAGGTAACATTGAACATGTCTACGCCATCGACTCCAACGATATCAACCGCTGGACAGCCGAGTGCTGTTGTTTCTCATCATCAAAATGTAAATCACTCAGCTAAGGTAAGTATTTTTTTACACGAATACACGCGCTTCACGTTTTATCCCGAATTTAGTGGGTTAGGCAGTAAACTTGCTAGTTGTAGGTACTATTCTTGAGAGAATGAAGTATTTTTATTTTCACACCCTGGTAATGCGCGATGTAAGGACGTATTTCTAATTCTATTTACCGTTACCTTTGCCTGGTATATCTGGGATACGCTGTTAAACTTAAAATAATAGACGCCTTTAAATTGTACGTTAATTATTATAGTAAAGTTAATGTATAATTACTTTTATAGGTGACTCAAGTAACGAGATCGCTGTTAATAAGACCTCCCTCCGTCCAGACTGCATCTTCATCTGGCAGTGTTACCGGCAACACTCCTACTGCTCAGGTCAGTGTTACCAATATTACTGTGCGTGAATGAAGTTGTACATCTGGGAAGTATGTTCATTAGAGACGAAATGGATGTGGAAAGATGTTTTACTGCCGGTAACAGAGGTAACGGTGCCTGTTACACGGTAACGAAACGTGGGTACTACGGGACGCGATCTCTTCTTAGGATATGATTAGGATGAGGCTTTACGTGGTGTATTGAAAGTAGGAAAACTGGGCGAGGACATGAAAATATACATAATCTTTTCCCCGAGTTAGGATCGAGCTCACGATAAATCGGGTTAAGTAGTTTTATTTAAAATGCGTAGATAGGAGGAAATGAGAATAATGTACTGTCAGTATCTGCATCGATGTGCCACGATGTTATTACTATTTATATAATAAAATATGTTTATAATTTTCTATAATTAATATTTTGAATTCGCCAGGTGACACCAAATTCGAGACGAGGAGTTGTACGTGTTTTAAGTCCAGCAACGCCGTCATCCGGAAAGTCTCTTATATCACCTAGAGCACTTATGCAGCAAAGTAAGTGTGACTTTTTTAATATTTTAAGTGTTTCATTTCATCTCTTCAATATTTTTAGAAAATAATTATGTATTTCATAAATAATATTATCGCATGTGATGTATGATGCTAACAAGATCAATAAAAGCTTTTCTTAAGTTGTAATAAGCCTAGAAATGTATGACTTGAATGAACTTGAATGAATGTGTGATTGTACGAGTGTACAATCACACATATATAAAATATCACTATGTATCAAAACAGCTGAAGAACGACGGAAGATAAAATTGACGCCTTTACCATTTCAGTAAACAATTCATTCATGCATTGAACCCTGTGAAATGGAAGGTAAAGAAAAAGAAAACGTATTATTATTTAACAGACTCTATATAACTCGCAGTATAGGAGATGTATTTAGATGAAAAATGATCAAATATACTTTATTTTCTTTAAGGTACTCCCACAACCAAAAAACGACCGTCCATACCTGGAACAACATCAGTTACGACGATAGCACAGGTAATTTTTTGTATCACTTTGTGTCAACAGGTCATACTTGTTTAAAGTATTGAACAAGTAGAAGTTATTTTATTAAACAACAAGGAGTATAAATTAAATTTTTAAGTAATGCCAAAAAAATTTAACTGGAAAATTATAGGAATTGAATTGATAACAAAATATATGATCATCATGGTGAACCAGATAAATTATTAAAAAAAGTGTAAAATCTATTTAACATGCTGTTTAACTTAACCCTCACTCTGTTTAACTTAAAAAATGCCTTATATACAAATATAACTCAGACTTTTACACTATTATTTTTAAAACTATATTTCAAGAAATTTAATAGCTGAATTTCTATGCCTATGGCTGGTAAAATTAAAACTAAAGCCAGATTAATATTAATAATAAAAATTAATAAATGACATTACCACATTAATTGTATTCCAGAGTGCTCTGAGTACGACGAACGTAGTCGCCAGCACGCCAGCGGCGGTGGCGGCGGCAGCGGTCGCAGCAGTTGCGGCGCCCACGCGCACTGTGCAACTGGCGGGCGGGCGCACGGTACAACTGGCCACCAACCAGACCGTGCACCTGCCCTCGGGCCAAGCCGTGCAGCTCTCGTCGGGCCACACGCTGCAGTTGTCTGCGCTGCAGCTGCCTGCGCACAGCGTGCGCCTGCCCAGCGGACAGACAGTGCAGCTGGCGTCCCCGCAAGTCAGAGTGTCTTCGGCGCAAGTCAAGAACCCCAGTCCCAGAACGCAGATGTCCTCTCCGACCATAAAACCGATTAATCAAGTGCAAATACCAGTATCGACCGTACAATTGGCGGGACAAACGGTCCAGATAGGAGGTCAAACGGTTCAATTAGCCGGACAAAGTGTGCAATTAACTGGTCATACTGTAAAGTTACCGAGCGGTCAGAGTGTACAAGTGGCAAGTCAAAGTGTTTTACCTTCCCAAAGTGTTCAATTACCAAGTGGCCAAACGGTGCAATTAGCAAGTGGTAATGTGCCAGTACAGTTAGGTCAAAATGTGCAACTAGGTGGTCAGTCAGTGCAAATGAGTGGTCAAACTGTGCAATTAGGCTCCCAGACTGTGCAAATTAGCGGTCAAACTGTTCAATTGGCAGGAGGCCAAACGGTAACGTTACCAAGTGGTCAGACATTACAGTTGTCCAGTGGTCAGACTTTACAGCTAACCAGTGGCCAGACATTGCAGCTGGCGAATCAAACACCGAAGTCTATAGCTCAAGTAGTTAGAACTCAATCTACTGTAGATAAACCATCTCAGCCAATTGTTGCTAAGTTGTTAACAAATGCACAGGTAAGCATCCAATAATTTTTATAGATTAACACTGTTTCCTACATATAGCACGGGAGACGGAGGGAACTCTGTGTTTTAATATAATAAAAATATAAGCCAAATCTTTAGATTTGGTCTTAAACCATCAATAGCTAACCTATTTAAATCTATACAATCTATGCTTGATAGGAACCTATGGTACTATTAAGCTGCATTCTTGTTTGTTGTGAGATGGATCACATTTTTATTCACGTAAATAATTTCAAGCTATCTACCTATATTCCGAGTGTAAAGTCACTCCATTCGTCACTTTCCACTCAATATATTCGAGACAGCACGTTGAGCGGCGGGACTTTATGCCGTACAGCAGACAAACGCACAATTCAATGGCACAATAATTATATATATATTTAAATAAGAGAAATAACATTTGAATAGTATTATCAATTTCTTCATAATAAAACCAACAGGAATTAGATGTAAAACTGTAATAAACATTTATTTTCAGACACAAATGATATCCCTGGAGAGCGTGGTAGGCAACGCGGCGCGCGCGCGGGGGGTTCGGGTTCTGGCGCCGGCCTCGCGACTGTCCCGCCCTCTACTCCTGACTTCTGCCAAACCACTTCATAATATTATTCTACAGGTATTTGTGTGTATTGTTGATGTGAGGATGGTTGAAAACTTTACTCACTCTTAGCTCTATAATATTTATAACTAAAATCTATTTCATAATATATTATATATAATAGTAATTGTGCATATAATTACTATAATATATATATATATTTTTTTTTTCAAATAATAAATAAAATCTGTTTCAAAGGTATCATTGTCACTAATATGTAAGCAGGAATCTAAAAACAATTAATTTAAAAGAATTACTTGATAATTATTAATATAATAATGACTTAATCCAGTGTGTGACTTAATCCACTCATTTTTAGTTGTTTGATTTCTTTTAATAGTTTTATATATCAGGTATTTTAAATTATGAATTATTAAACTATATTTATTTTCTAGCAAAGCGACGGTTCAGCAATACGAATGACGTCAACTGGCGCAACTTCCACTTCACAAACTATAGTTTTAAGTAATATAGGTATGTTTTATATTATTTTTGTTTTTAATCTACATGTAGAAAGTATGCATATATATGCATGAAGAAATATCTTACAATCATTGCATTATTTCTGCGTAATTTTAAAATACTTTGACAAATACATTTTAAAATTGATTTTAAAGTATTTGTACTGAAATGCAATATTATAAGTCTCTAGTTAGATTCATCTTGTGCTTTATCCCGCACATAGCAGAGAACGAAGAAAGAACCGAATATCGGGACTCCATTCTTCGCTTTTCGTGCGGATACGAAATATTTTGTGTAGAGTGACGGGACTCAATATAGCCAGTACATAATGTCTCCGAGTAGGATCGAACCCGCAACCATCGCGATTACAGGCAGATGCCGCCCACTAGCACAATTTCATATGTAAACAATTTGATGGTCCCTAGGTAAAGTATTGAAAGCGAAAACTGGCAATATTTTTATAGCTCTTCTAAACTTCTAAAAAGTGTAATTTTAAAATGATTTTTTAAATTTCTATAAAATAGAAAACTACCCTTGAAAACGACTACATTGAAAACAGCAATAAAACAAAACTTCAATTTTTCACTTTCGATACTTTACTTAGGGATCTTCGATTCTATCATTCAAATATTTATTTTTACAGGAGCGCAAACAGTTACTACTTCTTCCACGACAGCGCCTGTATTAAAACTTCAACAGGTGACTACAATTCATATTCTACTTAAATCTTTTTTTCAATTTAAACTTGTTCCTCTGTGCTAACATTCGTTCGTGTTAAAGTTTTATTTTGATCTACACATACATTAAATAATTCAAAAAAGACATAAATATTGAAGCAAAATAGTTATAATATTATAATTATCGCAGGTTAATCCAATACATCAGGTTAAACTACCGCAGACTATTAAAATACAACAGGTGAATGCATGACTCATACATTTCGATTGAATGTAGATTTGGTGATTTGTGCATGATGGTATGACAGTATGGGGAGGTCTGACAGTATGGGAAAGTAAATTTCTAGGAAAATACAATTTTGAAAACCGTTAAAGCTATAATATCTAACCACTGATTTGTATCGAGCTAAGTCGAAATTCTTATATTTTATAACTTTTTTATGTCGTTCGAGTTCATTTTTTTTTTACGTTTTCTAAAATATTTTTCGATTCTTTTTCTATACATAAATAAGCGATGAATAATATTAATAACGAAAAATTTAAAAATAATTTTGTAGAGTTACAGCAAATTGATACAGTCTACAATTGATAGATAACAAAGATATTAATTGTCTAATAGTAACGACGAGAAACATTAGCTTTCCTCGTTTAGAAAAAGAAATAAAACAAATAGCACCTTGTGCTATTTGTTATATTTCCAAATTATATAACAATGTAATGTTCAATTCAAATAAATATTTTTGTATAAACTCTTGGCGCTGTCAGATCTCAGCATGTATAGCTAAATACGCAAAAAGGTTATGGGTTCAAAAGATACGAGTAGATCACTTACAAATTCTAACTTCACTCTTTTTACCATATATAAACACCATATAATACTATCACACAAATACATAATAAGCTTAGAAAATGTATGAACTTGACAATGCATAAAACTAATTTTAAAAATTCACATTTAATAATCTCTAGAGATTTTACACTAAAATATTTCATTTTTAATCAAGCCTTATAAAAAATATAATATGGTTTTTAAAATATTCTTCTTAAGACAGTATCTAAATTCCTACCTAACTACCTACCTACCTACCTACCTACCTACCTACCTACACATCAAAAATAATCAATTCATTTTCATTGTAAATGATAATGAAGTTAATGTTTAACTAGAAAATTAAAATAAAAATTAAATAAATTTAAAGTATTGTAATAAATTGGCGTATGATAATACTGATATCCGACTAATATTTTCAATCACAAATCTCCTGATTTTTTTTGACCACTCCTCTGTCCTCATCCCAGCTGGTCATATTTGTTAGACCCTCCATACCTTTGTACGTCTATGATGTACCAAACAACTTACATTATATAATGAAATTAAAACAGCATTTAAGAAATTGTGTTTGTATATTTTAATTTTAAAAATTTTGATTTTTGATCACCTGTTACAAGCTACTCCCCTCGATCTGACTTCTCTCTTAACGTAATTTGTGGATGGTCCCTAATCATAGAAATATTAATTGAAATTAACATTTTTAATTTACAGTCAACATCAAGTCCCTCAGCGGCGACATCCAGCGGAGTGCGCAGTGTAATAATGGACGGACAGCAATTAAAACTAGTTGGTGGACGCCACGTTCTCGCCAGGCTGTTGAAACCGACACATCCTCCGCCATAACTATTATTTTAGTTCTTATTATGTATAAACATAAGTATATTTTATTTATGTTTGGATATTGTGATGCAAGAGCAGCACTAGACTTTTATATGGAAAGAGCTCACTCTGGGGTTTATTAATTCCGTTTTCATGCTCTGATAATACAAAGTGAGGTTTTTAGTTTCGCCACTTTTTCGTGATGCCTCGAAGCTTAACGGAAAGCGGAGGATTGAGTGTCTTGACACTATATTCTCTTTGCCTACCCTGCTATATGCAGGAGAAATGGTGCACAATGAAATGGACACCATAATCTCATTGATCTCGTTTGGTCATTGTGATATTACTTCTTTTCTCTTTAAGTGATAAGAAATGTTATAATTTTTTCAGCTTCGCGCTGTATCCCGCATATAGCAGTGTATGCAGGGCGCAATTTTCCCAATTTTTCGGCGGAATTTGGGAAGGTTTGTTTTGTTATCAAACTGGGGAAATGATACTAATTCATTTTCCCAAGTGGGGAAACGCATCGGGCTTACAGTTACACTAATATCTTCTACTCAATAGTGTACAATTGATGAATTTTATATCTCGAAATATAAAAATATATTTAATATACATTTATGTATATCAATTGAAACATTGATTTGTGTGAATAATATAAAAACGTTTTAAATATTATATATAAGTATTATATAATGATTCATTCATCATCGATTTATATATTGTCTGACTGTAAACGCGATATTTGTGGGTGAAGTCCTCGCTCTCGCAAGAAGACAAAGTGAAGATGAGCTCCGCCACTCAACACCAAACATGCAATGTTTAGAAACTTTGGCGGTGCGTTGGGAAAGGAGTGTCTTAACACTAGGTTCCCTTTGCCTTCTGTGTCAACACTATGGAAGCTGCGATTTGTATATATTATGCATGTTATTACTTTTAAGGTCGAAATCTAGGATGCTGAAGAGATCTATTGGATATGGATATCAGTATTTTATTTGTTTTATAAAACATAAGAAATACTTGTTGACTATCATTTACAGTGAATAATTAATTTATTTATGTTACAAGATTGTATCTAAGTTAAATATAATTATATAATTTGACCCTCTGGCCGATTGTTCAAATGTTTTTAGTTAGTGTTTTAATAACTAATCCAAATCTCATATGATGAGATAAATGAAATGTCAATTATTATTTGGCCATTATTTTTTTATTTAAATTCGTGAAGTCGACTGAATATATTATAGTTTAGATGATGTCAGCGGTATTTATAACGCATTAGTATGCAAAAATTTATGTCAAAAATAACTCGAGTTCCTTATTTTCTGTTACTCCGTTTGATCCTATTGCCTACACTCATCGAGGAACTTTCATGCCAAATTTCAGCGGTCTACGCCTTGTAGTGTCAGTCTGTTTATACAGATAAATTTATGGATTTATGGATATAACCATATACATAAGCTAAAAAATTGCATGAGCAATTTTTTTCAATGTCACCAATATCTTCGTTTCATTCGTAAATTATTGTATACTATATACTATATATAATTAATGTTTTTTTCTTACAATCAAATTATAAAAACTTTTATTTGAAAAGATTTTTAATATTAAGAAATTTCTGTATATTCAAATTATTTTTTTATATGTACAAAGTTTTATAGCTTTACTTTCATTTGTTATTTTTTATGTACCATTTGATTATTTTCAAGTGGTTCCAAAAAATTACGGCAATAATAAAGGAATTACATAGTTATGTATTTGTGTTATATAGAACTATAATCATATAATTTCCTATTAACGTTATGTTTTAATGTTTTTGGCGGTGTATATGTATTACGAGTTTTAATATTTTAGTACTAACGATTTTTAATACTTTAGAAGCAATCAACATCTTAATTTATTTTGTAATTATTGTAAGTTAGATTAGTTAATATTTTATTAATAGTTTGTTACAATATCTGGGATTTTTACTATAAAATATATGTCAATTCGATAATTTACTTACTTTTATTTCACACCTTATATTGAAAAAAAAATTGTCAAATAAATTATTGTCGTTTTGATGTTTGAGTGATAATTTACTTAGAATACATTTTACATAATTTACTTACAAATTAAAAAAGATGGTTTTCTTACAAATCTGTCTGTTTACTATAGGCATTATATAGAAGTTAATTTCATTGTCCAGGTTCTGCTCATTATAAAGAGGCTGGGCTTTGTGTAATCAAACAGAACTTAGTCTTATAAAAATAAAAATAACGAGTTAAAAATCCGAGTTGGATTTGCATATCGAGGGTTCCGTATCAAATTTTGGATTATACGTCAGTGGAAAATACAATTTTGTATGAAATAAAGTATGTTTTTTTTAAGAAATATCTATAATTCGTATTTCACTTTTTGGATTTTCCCGTTATTTCACGTTCACGAACTGCACTTCTTGACAAATTTCCTAATTGTAAATATACGGGAAGCACTCGATACATTTTGGAAAATGTTATGTCTATTAAGAAGAATATTAATGATTCTACCAGAACTGGTGATGTACATAATGTCAATACTAGACGTTTGGGTACCCCAAATGCTACAAAAATCACTAGCAGAGAACGGACCCACGAGAAGCTCAGAATATACCACTGCGCCACCATTACTGAGAATAAAAATAAATATAAACGCAGTAAACTTACAAGCCTCCAAAAATAGAACATTAACGTTTTTATTAATTAAATAAAATGTACGGATGGATGAATGAATATTTAAATTATGCCAAGTTTAACTTGATAAAAAATATAAATATTAAAAGTGTTTTTTAAAATTAGATTTAAAGAGCGAAAAAAAGAGAAGTGGCAACACATAACAAAAACAATGTCTATTCGGTCGTCTAGACTTAAATATTCTGTTGGATTTAAATATTTAATTAAATTTTATTGTGTTAAAGTATGCATTATATTAGTGAATATTGTATAAAATCAGCTGCTTAGTTTGTATGATGAAGTGTACACGATTGGTGGGTAGTGGGCAATATTTTTTTTATACTATTTACTTAATTATTTTCTAGTTAACTAATAACAAATATACGTTATGTTGCTTAATATCTGTTCATGTCATAAAAAAATTATTTAAATTTTTTATTTTAAATAGAATGAGTTTTAATTTTTATATTTAAATACGTACGGGTTAATACAAGTTTTTGTTACACCAAGTTTATATTAACTTGTACTCATAAATTATACTTATATTGTTGTGTTAGACAGTTAAACAAAGAAGTGGCACAGCGTGTGACTTTAAACGCGACGGTCGTGGGTTCGATTACCATTGCTTTGCTCTGGTAATCAGAATACGACTCTACTTAGTGTCTTAACACTCTATCATACCCTATTAAATGCGGGATACAGCGTTACACCAAAAATGTAATGCAATCCAAATCGAGCTAAAAATATTACTCATTACTATTATGTGAACTCGGCCTTATATAGAAGATTTTTTGTTCATTTGGTCGCCGGACTGGCGAGTAAAGTATTTACTTACATTACAAATTGAACAGCGCTCCGCCCGCGTATGCCTCGTGACATATTTATTTGAGAAACGCTAATTCAATACTCGCTGCCTTCTGGTGTTACTACTATCTGTATGAAGACCTGCCGTAAAGTTTTGTTGTCATAAATACTTACTATGGAGATGCGAAACCCATATAAATTTCGATGGGAATGTGTTTGAGATCGGTTTGAAGATGTCCATGTTGACTAATTTCCTGTAATTTAATTTCCTGTAAAGCGTAAATTAAATGAGTAGGAGATGCAGTTGACAACAACTGTTGACACACTAGATATTTATCCAATGTTAACACAATCTATCGAATCAACAAAGAAAGTTATGTAAAGCTTAACGTATAAAGTACAATTATTATGTATTTAAATTACTTAATATGATCCATAAGTATGAGTATTAATCAAAAGGAATATTTAATAAATCAATTTTATCATGGAAAATGGGAGACCTAGTGTCTTAACACGAGGTTCCTTCTGCCTACCCTGTAATCTGCGTGTGCAGCGTGAAGCTATCTTTTTTGCTTACTCATTGTTGATTGCAGAATAAGTTTGGATGCGATTGTTGTCAAAATGGAATAAACCTTGGTTTCCGGAGAACCCTGCAGGTTTGTTTTATGGAAAGGATAAGACAAACGATCTCAAGGGTGACCAGATGGTGGTACATCATTTTTGTTCAGAAATAACAAAAACAAAAAAAACTATTAAAATCGGTGGGAAAACAATTTATTTCATCAATTATGTACATGGGTGTTCCAGCGTATAAAATAATCACACTGCTCCAAGAAAAACTATTCTGACACGAAAGCTAACTAACTTAACGTCTAATGTAAATATAGTGTGCGATATACATTTGTAAGATATAAAATATTGCTAGCGTGATAATGGTTTAATGCTGATTGTATGCGTATCAGGCTCTTAAGATTGAGTATATACCTCCACTATATAGGTACTGGTACTTTCACAGTGAATGTTCGCAGATTTGAGGGCCGGCCGACGGTTTTTTTTTCAACTTATACAATTGTTAGGAACTTTTTTTCATGTAGAAAACACAATAAAAACGTAAAACGACAATAATATCTAGTTCAATAATCCATCTTGGTAATAATTAGGATAAAATAATAATATAAAACAAGATAGAAAAATTAAATTATTACGGATATACCTGGTCGTATACCATAAAGGCGATGTGATCACGCCATAAGCCCTCACCTACCATGTTCCTTACTCACGACGTTTCCGTATGAATTTTTCTAACTACCTTACATTCAACTCCTTTTCCACACGTCAGAGTAAAATATCTAACATCGATCTATAATTATAAACACACAGAAAACATTCTTAAATAAATAGTGCCCTTACAAAAATACGTCCAACTCAAGGATAATGGTATCTCTAATTACTGAATAACGCAATCCTATATCAGTCTTATTTCTATTAAATGATATAAGGACATCATACATTAATAATGATCGAGAGAAATACAGAAATATCGAGATCAATAATTTTTTAAATTCCATCTTACATGTGGCTATAAAAATTAAAATAAATACACTTATTTCATATACCACAGGGATTTGTTAATACTGACGAGTCATACAATTGGAAATTTCAGAGATATGATATATGTATAGTACAGTTCTGCGTGTACGCTCAACTTTTATATGAAAAGTGTATATAAAATAGGTTTTCATAGGAACATCTAGAAAATAATAGACAATATTTTAAAATCTTTTGTAGTATTAAAGTTGTCATATATTATATATTTTACTCTCAAAACCAACTTTTATTCCAGATAAAATGAGAAAACATATATATTTTTCTACTAATTTAACGTATTCATGACTTATCTTCACTGAATGTAGATGAAATCTAATTAAAATACCCAATTCAATCAAACTTTTGACTTCCTACGTAGTGAAGTGAAACTACAGCCTTACCGATGGCATTTACTAAATACATTGTAGAATTACAATCGTAACAAAAATAAATTTTAGCAGTATTGGCGTTCGATTACCTTAATAATATAATTTTATCCAAAAATCTAAGTGATCACCATGCTTAATTATGTATTAAATAATCTTATATCGTATCTCTGAACTGCAATTGGTCGGCTTTCGGGAACAAAGCCTCTAACCATTATATACAAAAATAGGCTTCTTCTAAAGGAGGTCTTCTTAATTGCCGCAAAACAACGGTATGGCGGCTTAATTATTACTGGTGCCATATGTACAGACTATGCAAATAAACGCTTGTGATGATTTTTCTATGCCACTTTTAATCAATTTTAATAAAATTTTAACTGTTATTCCTAGAATAAATGCAAAAATTGTAGCAAATATATCTCGGATGGTAATTGAAATTCCTTTATTATGTAGCCTTCAACATTCATATTTTATAGAGTAAAATTTTAGCTTTAGAATTTTTGAAGAATATTTTTTGTTAATATAAATGCTAATACGCACTCGATGTCTATTATGATGTCTGTGAAATTGCAAAGCCGTTTCTATAAAAGTAATCTAGGTTGGTTTGTATTCTCATTTTTGCAAGTAGGTACACGAGGCATTCATTGTAATGATCTCACTCTTCTACTTCTTCGGGGTTTTCTGCAGTCAGTAAGTTAGTGTTATCGTCTGCTTGCAAATCCGCAGTAAGCTTCTGGAACAAGGGTGCGGATTATGCCTCCAATATATACACAATATTCATATATAATTTACTAGTAAAATTAAACTTAAATTATTAGGAAAACAACAATATATCCTTCACTTATCACTTCGTTGTACACACTATGGCTATATATTCGATTTCGGTTTGGGTAATTTTTTTTTTCAGATTGATTTTCCTTCAGTCTGGTATGAATGTAAACATTGGGTTCGACTCATGTAGGTATCTAATACAGTTCAGAAATCTGAAGAGCACGAAGCATATAGCATAGCCGGAACAACCAACTGCCAGATGCGGAAAATTTGAAAAAATAAAGTATATGTACAAATATAGTATAATATTTGAAAAAATTAATACTATAGAATTGGATAACATATAACACTTTCCAATTGTAAACATCTGCCTATAATATTAGAGTGCAAAATTTAACTGAAAATAAATATCCTTGCATGTAAGTGAAATAAATTAATTAAATATAAAATAAAAATATATTTGTTCATCAACAAATATATTCCAGTACGTACCCCCATTTGGGCTGAAGCAATTGTGGTCCTCTTCTTGCGTCTCACAGCCAGCGCCAGCAGCAGAACTAGCGCAATCGATGACAATGCTGCCACCAGTAAAGGTAGTAGGAGATTGTCTCTCGGTGAGTAACCCTAAACAAAAATATAACTTGAACCTAAATGATATGCTGATGTGGCCTCCCGGAAGTAAAAACTCTTATGATATCTGTGGGTACACAATTATAATTCAAATATAAGCCATTAAAGGTTACTAAAAATGGTATGTAGGTATATAATATATATGTTTTGAGTGTGTGGATATCTAATATTTTTGTCCGTGATTAGCAGCTATTCTTTTTCAGCTTCACGCTGTATCCCGCATACAGCAGGGTAGGCAGAGGGAACCTAGTGTCAAGACTCCGTTTCCTACTTTCTGCCGAATTCTCGAAGCTTTCCGTGTCGAGTGGCAGATTTTAACGACAACAAACGACTTTTTTCGCTTTTATTTAAATAAAAGTTGAAATAATGAAAATATTCGTAATAAATAATAATAGATTTCCCCGAGGGGGGATCAAACCAACGACTGTCGTGTTTACAGTAACACGCGTATACCACTGCGCCACGGCCGCCAGCTAATATATATAAATAAAATAGAAGAATATTCAAAATTTAAAATTTATCGTCTGTTATTATTAGTCACAAAATATTAATAATTTATAAATAATACATATAAAAATGTATAAATATTAAAATAGATAAATAATAAATATGTTTTCTTGGTTCGTCACGCGACACCTCAAAATAACTGGTGGTAGGTGTAACGCGGAAGTTATATGTGAATATATCACCTATTTAACGTCTCATAGTTTGGCGAATATATTTTAATTAACTAAAATAGTTTGATCTAAAATAGTCTAACAATTTTAAAGTAGGGAACAGAGTGTCTTAACACCAGGTTCCCTCTGCCTACCCTGCTATGTGAGTTAGTCGTAATCATTTAGATATGCGAAAGAAAATATGATTGAAAAGTTTAGATATGCAAAATCTCGTATCGATTGTAAGAAATATAGCGTGTGGAGTGCGCAATTTTATTACAACATTAATATTTTAAAATCAGATTCTATAAAGAACTAATTTTATTTTATAGTTTGATCATTTTTGTGATATATAATTTAACGTAATTTAGGATATTTTGTTTAATTATTTCACCTCAAAGATAACTGAATGCTTATTGTAACAAGCAATACAAACGATGATTTTGATGAGACGAAGACGGAACGCTATTTAATTTTATATTTATTGTCTTATTTCAACTTTCAAACGACCAGATAAATATTCTCAAATGATATGATTTCCATGAATATGATTTAATTCAACGCATATTTGTAACAGTTTAATGCATATTAAACAATTTGATAAATAAATATACTATATAAATAAATAAATAAATATATTTATAATTTGTAAATAAATATATAAATAAATATATTTATAATTTGTAAGGCGCGGTTTGGTTACGACTCACGAATTTATAGAACACGCAATCAACATCACGTAAATATAAACATTACATAAGTCAGCTAACTCGCAATCGCACTCACCGTCCATTGGAAGTACGATGACGTATCGACGAAAGGCCACCTCGCACCGTACCACCCGTTGTCGGTTGCTTTCGAGACTGTTACCTCGTCAAAATCATTTCCTGGCGCAGCCGTATCGGGCTTCATTGGTGGCAGGGAGAAAACCTCGTCCACTTCCAAAGACTCTTTAAATTCTTCGTCATCATCAACTGACAGCAAGGTGTCTTTCAAATCCTTCATTATCGATGTCTCAGTTGTTTTTGACAGTTCTGTAGTCATTGGTGTCTGAGTTGTAGATCCTTTAGTCGTAATCAAAGAGTCTTCAAATAATTTGATTGCAGTTGCTGCTTTTTCCGGTGGGGTGAATGTACGCGCATAGTACTTGAAAATGTCGCGGAAAGTTTTAGGCATTGGCGTTACAGTTGGTCTGATGATAATGTCTTTATCCCAAGGTTTCATAGACATGGACATGTAATGATCTAATAAGCGAACGCTGCCGGAAGGCGTTCCAACGAAAGGAATTTGTTCGGTATCTTCTGTAGGAATCGGCTGTATTGTTGTCGAAGATGATGAGAATTTCCATGATCTAAGAGCTGGCATTCTCCATGGTGGTGTAGTAGCTTTCTCGCTCACTGTCGTAGTTGAAATAGTTGTGGTAGTGGTACTTGACGTGGTGGAAGATAGTGGTACAACATTTAAATCTGTTTGAGACTTTAATGTTGAAGCGGCTTCTATCGCAATTAGTTCTTTTTTACGAGATTTAACAATTTCTCGTCCAGCTGGTGTGTGCGGTGCAGACGTCATTAGCTCGTGTTGGTCGTGCTGCATTCTCCGAGCGTATAAAGCACCATTGAGGACGTAGAGAGGAACTGAAGCGAATGCTAGTGCCACTACAATGCCGATTACTACTAATATAATATATTTTAATGCAGATTTTCTTCTGGAACGCCGTATATGTATAGACGGACTGTAATCCCGACCTTTTCCTTTCAATCCACTGTTACTAAGAACTTCCTCTGTTTGCGGAAGTATAGTATACTGAAGGCTGTTCTCACCATGTCTCACCGTCTTGTACATGCTGTTGCTTAATTCACACTTTAAAGCACAGTATTATATTATGTCGATTAATCTCACGAGTTATATACTATCACATACTTTTTTCACTCAAATATGAAAACGTTTTTGTAACGTCTAAGGGACGCGTTTCATGTATGTTGTGGCCGGATAGCGGATTTGTTCCTACGTTTGTGAAGCATAGATGGTTTTTCGGTGAGGCAGAGTGCGGGGCGCATGCGTGATAACATTGAGCGGCTGCGCGGTCCCTCACTGTCTCTCCACCAGCCCCGACGTTGAGGTTATGACTCGGATACCGGCTTCTATAAATTCTACATCTGTCTGCGACAATAACAATAACACAAGAGACGGCTCGGGCTCGTCTTATTAGCGACGTGACAGGCTTTTGTATACTATATGTTGTAGATGTAGGTAGATATCTATTAAAGAGCACCATGTTGTTTTGAATAATTAAACTGAACTATAAGTTTGAAATAATTGCATTTACGTTTTAGTATATTAATTGTTAAATATGTACATTGTTAACTTAGTTCGTTATATAAGTACTTACGAAGCAGTCGTGGTACATGGCACAAGGATGTGACTGCGACGGCTGTGGGTTCGATTCCTACTCGGTGTGCGTTATTCTGGGGAATGAATTTTAAATTTATCAATATTCTGATTTATTCGCTCTGGTAACAAGGCAAAAAGCGCTGAGTGCAGCTCCACTACTCAACACGTAATGTTTCGAAAATTCTGCGGAAAATGGGGGACGGACTGTTTTGAAACTATATAATATATTTACTAAAATACATTTACATACAAAGTTGTAATATTATAATATTCATACATTTTTATATCAAGATGTAGTTTTTAAAATACATACATACACATATTATTTTTAAAAAATAACTTCGTTAAATAAACAAAAATAATAATTTTAAAATGCTAAATGAAAAATATAGCAATATGATATTCAAGATTGTTCGTTTTTTTTCACTTTGAATATGATTCATTTTGACGTCCATCTTAAGGCTTCTCGTACAGTGAGTCAAGTTTCTCGCAACTACCTACACGTATTTTTATGGCGCCTTATTAATTTGAGAGTTCATTTTTCTTATGGTGCCAAGTAGATATAACCGTATAATTGATGCTTCATTAACATCAAACTTGTCAAATGAAATATGTTCTTTTATTTATTATGGTTTTGTTACGGTTTTTATAGCGTAAAAGAATTTTATAAAATTAGATCTTTGGAGATTCATTAGAATTTTGGAGGCATTTTGAGTTAAGTGGTGGAATTCAACGCCGCACTTTGAAAAATTAAATATTTTATTAAAAATTTTTTTTTATTAAAATTATTTTATTAAAAATATTAAATTTTTTTTATTAAAAATATTTTACTAAAAGTTTAAAATATTAAATATTTCATTTTCTCGAGTAGGAATCGAACCCACAACTTGTGCGTTAACAATCACACGCTTTTGCTCCTGCGCTACAAATCGCCTCAGATTAAGAGACCTTATTGCATGTGAATACATATTTATCTCCTGAATTATAGGTAATTTTCCAAAAGTATTATATTAATTAATACATATTATGGCCGCCATGGAAAAAAAAAATTAATACGCCATTTAACTTTTTTAAATAATATACATTTATAGGAAGTATTTTATGTAATTGTTAAGTATGATAAAGATCTTATGAATATGTAATGACATAATTTTATGCAGAATAAGTAAATCTTGTTATGAAACCTTATTATAAATAAGGTCTTTTATCGCATATGACTATTTAAAATGATATCCTGCTGTGCTTGTTACCGATTGGAAAAAAATATATTTATTTAGATTTTTTTAGCAGGTATTTCTGCCAAGAGGGATCCAGGGACAGCTGAATTTTCAATCTTAGCCGCTAAGTATTTTCGGTACTTGTGCGCAAACTCTTCTATAAGTCGCCATCTAGAGGAATTACGAGGAAATAAAATATATGTAGCGTCTTTATCTTCTAGTGAAGGCTGCATAAAAATTGGTTTAGCTGTTCTGGAAATAAGGCCGGATAAACAAAAAGACAGACAAACACACAAAATATATATATATATATATTTTAGTGGGACACTTAACTGGGAAGAGGACACCTTATTTCTTCCGCTATTTATTAAAATTTACGTATAAATAAATAAGCAAATCAATTATAGTAATAAAAATCTTTTAAATAATTAATTATAACAACCGGAAACAAAGTTAATTTATCAAGATAAAACCTTAAAACCAGTTGCTAGTTCAGCCTATTTTAATATCCTTGTTGGATCACAAAAATAACACACTGGAATGGGGCAAAATGACCTTGATTTCGAGCACATCAAAATAAGGTGAAAGTAAGTAATTAAAACTATAAATGAATATATTAAACATATAATTTCCTGCGCCTCGACTCGCCTCCAATTTACACGTTTCAGCATACTATTGCGGGATCGATAGAGTCAACCCAGTGTTAAATCACTCCGGTCTCCATTTTCTAATATCTAAAACTAGTGTTATCATCGCTTTGTTTGAATATACAAGGCGGTAAGTATTTGGGTACCCAACGAGACTTGGACAGCAAAAAAATGTTAGAAAGAAAAAACCTTAGCCCGAGTTATAGACGAACCCACGTTTGTCACATGTACGGTCAGACATATTCTAATAGCCTCATTTCAATTTATTGCGACAGTAAACGCGACAGATTTTGGGTTTGTTTTCAAGTCGATGTAATGAAATATTTAATATTTTAATTTCTTAACTGTGGTAACAAAGCAAAGCAATGAGTTGAGATAGAGTTGAGTGAAGGATTGTCTTCACACTAGGTTGCCAAGTTCGATCTGCCCACCCTGCTATGTACGGGATACAGTGTGAACCAAAAAAATAGTTTAAGACGAAATATAACGTTATATATTTCGTTTCTAAATTCGTTTTTACCCATGGGCTATGGGCTATGGGCTATGGGCTGATACTAAGTGGCAACGTTTACAGCATAAATATATCAGTTTATCGAATAATAATTGTAATGTAATTAATCTATCACAAAAACCGTTTAGCCGCTCGGATTTTTTTACTGTATCAACTATTATTCAATTAGATAGGATACAAGATGATATAAAGAGACAGAAATCTGCCGCGAGCGATTCTAATTATTGTCGAAAAAAATATATCCACAAGCAGCATATTAACGAGTTTTTGCGTCCGGTCCAACAGAGAACACCATACGAATACTAATTCTGTTGACCTTGGACAGAACCACGTTTCCTTTCGAAATGGGTCCGTGAATGCGATATTTTTAGAATAAAAGCAAAAAAGAGTTGAGCCGAAACAAAATAAAAGGGTTCGGTCGAACGAATCGTCCCACTTTTTGTTTGGTCGACCATCTTTTTCTACTTTAAAAGAAGCGACGACTTAGATAAAGAAGCCCGTTTGTTCCACATCCTTACAATGCTTTCTGGACTGACTGCACCGGTAGAAAAATATATATATATATATTTGACACGGAGGATGGTTCAGAACGGTTTTAGGCTTGTCAATTAAAAATTCAAAATATTACGTGATTGAATTATTCGTGGGCGCGGCTATGTTAATAGAATTCTATTTATATTTCACATGGCATATCATGCTTGAATATATATATGTAAATAAGTTATATTATAATAAATCTCCTAGAAATATTGGTGAAGTGTTAAAATGTGGTATCTTAGTATGAAATTTAATTATATATAAAAATAATCCATAACATAGCAACTATATTATGTTTGTTCATATTGTTACCAACTTAATGTTATTGGAAGGAAAAGTGTGAATATATATTATTCGAGGATATAAATACATATATTCAAGACGTGGTGCTGTTGAAATAGAAGTACTTTTAGCGATGTTGTTTTAGAATATATTATATTATTTAATTAGATACCTATGTACATGGGGGTATATAGTAATATTTTCTCGTTGGACTTGAACGGGGTTTTTCATTGTTTTTTTTTAATATTTTGGGCTTTTTTTTTTGTTACATAAGCTTCTGGGGTGGGCATTGTCCAATTAACCCACCGTATACCTTTGCTTAGTCTATATACGTATTATTTGTTTATAGCGCGAGTGCGACGTACAGGGAGGGCTCTGTTTGTGTTTGGTACAATGACACGAACAAAGGTGCTATTTCAGTGTGCATCTGGAACACCGCCAACGCCGTGCCTCGCGTAAATAAACGCACACGACAAGCCACGCCGCTTCCTGAGAAGTATAATAGACAAAATAAATTGTAATCAAGGGCGATATACAGCTGTAAATCTCATTACACGTCAAGGTTACCTCAGCCTTTTGTAATAATCACTGTAATGGCGTGTACTAAACCATTATTAAGTCTTTTGTAGGTACTCTGTTTGATTATTTCTTTATTATGAAACAAAGTGAATGTCTTAAACAATCATAAAGGATTTCGTTTTAATCTTATTTAAGATTTTATTTTCATAAGAATTGCGATCCACTCAATTAACACAGTAATATATTGTTATTTTCATTTTGACCTTTACAGTCTATCCCGCATCGACTCAGCAAGGTCAGGTCATAGGGACCCCAGGAGCCTAGACTTATGACCCCACTAACAATAACAGGTTTTTCTTGATATGATTCGCTGAGTGCCACCCTCATTGCAGTTTGTCTTTCATCCCTTATATTCACTCGTTTCTAATTTCTATATTATATTTTAGACATTGTAGGTAGGATTGTAGGTTGGTAGGCTTACAGATTATATATTTACAAAAAAAAACATATTAAAACTGTTGTAACTGTCGTAATGAACGGATCACAGGTAATTAAAATGAAATAAATAATAATTTCAATATGTGTTCTGTTTTTCATATAATTATTCTCATAATATTAGTGCATAACAAACTATATCTATTGTCTGTCTGTACGTAGAGTCCACGAGATCTATGCAAAGAACCTCAACTGGTCTATACTATATACTGCATTTTGACCACCGGCCTACACCTCTTGTAGTTGTCACATATTCCATTCTTAATATTAAATTTATTCTTTTTGATTTATTAAAAGTGGAAAAAAAAACAAATTAGCACTATATAACTGTATAAAAATGGAAAAATATACTCATGAGTAACTTGTAGGTAATTTGCAACAGTCTATAGGAGAGGTGAGACACGTTTAAAACAATGTTAGTAGAAGTAAACAAATGACAAGTGCGGTATAATTTAATGTCTATTAATACGATGATGCACTTACTACATACATTTTCCTTATTTCCTTCACATGAATAATTATTTATTTTGGCCCACGAGAGGACAAAAACTTATGAACAAGTCTAGACAACGAGTCATTAATTATATATATATTCTTTTTATTTTTTTTATGAATACCTATTTTATATAATGTTATGATTTTTTTCCCAACTGTTTAAATTAGTATTATATTCGTATGTATTTTTTGCAAACATTTTATTATTGAATTCTTCATTTCATGGATACTATTTGAATAAACTTTGCTACAGATTTTTACTATTAAGATAAAGTAATTTATATTTGTTGTTGATAAAAATATTTAGAGGCTTTAGAGGCCGTCGTGGCGCAGTGGCACAAGGGTGCGACTGTAACGCGCTTGTGTCACTGCGCAACAACGGTCTAAACTATACGACTTTACACAAATCTTTACATCACTTTAAGCTCAACTCTTATCTCAAGGAACATAATATACCTTCTATATAATAAAACGTAATGTTTGTTCTCAGATGTATATTACATATGAAACTTACATGAGTCGGTACATTGAAATTTTACAAATAATAGACGGGCTGTAATAATTATAACATTAGCGGCGTTGCTTCCCGCTACTCAATATCCAACGCCTCCAGAATTCGGCGGAAAGTGGTGAACGGAAGTGTCTTAACGAGAACGGAGTGTCTTAACACTAGGTCCCCGGGATCCCCCTTTCTATCCTTCTACTTGAGGGATATAATGTGAAAATAAAAAAAAATATTACCTTTAAGTAATATTCGAAATTTCCCAAAATTTTTCCCAAAAAAAACTTGACAAATAATAATTCTTCAAATACATGAGCAACCTTGAGGGTTCACAGCACATCCCGTCAGAACGTTAACGAGTTTGCCTAAACAAACATTTTGACGAAAATAAATAATGATTGGTCAGTAATTTTAGCGAGAGCTGAAGTACTCCGTCCTTTGTGTAAAAGTGAGATTGCCTGCCACTAAAACAACATCGCTATCTGCGTTTACATAGCAATCGCTCTGTGTGGAGTGTCAAGAAAGTTTATCATACTTTACAACGGTTCCAACGTCCCTTGGGGTTTAGATAAGTGCATTATCTTATCTGAATACTCAGATAGTTAACAGACATTTTATTTTTATGTTGAAACAGTTTCTTTATTTAGGAATTTCACAAAGAAGGATTATTAAGTGTTATTACAGATTGAGGCGCAGGGTTGTAGGGGTGTGACTGTAAACGCTACAGGTTATAGGTTCGATTCCAACTTGAGTTAATGAAATATTTGCTGCCTAATTCAGCATATTTGAAATTATCATATTACGATGATTAAATAAGAATTATTGATATAAATGTGAAGGAGGTATATCATTTAGTTGCACGTCGATACTCGCGGCGATCCTCGATGAAGAGTTCGTGTATTGTTTGAGTTGTTTGGCTGTTATTTATAATTGGCGTGTGATGGAGTGTGACGTGAGGGTGCATCGGCCGCTCCTGACCCTGGCTGGCCCAATGCCACCACATATCTGCGCCTGGGCAGCCCGCCAGCGCTCTGAACCTTCCGCATCGTTTCACAAATTATCTTTTTACAACAACTAAACGTAATACGTTTTTTTATATTGATTTTTAATTTATGGAAAATAAATAATATCCAATATTATTTAAAATAAAGTTCATAAATAGGAATGAAAAATTGTATTATTAATTTTTATAGTTGTAAAAATAATTATCAGATATTACGAGAAGTATACACAACAGAATGTCATTCAGTTAAGATAAGTGTGCTAATTAATATATAACTACATAACTATGTATAGCATAAGTCGTGGTTAACCTGATTTCGTGTAAATATAATTATAATTCTTGCTAGATGAGTGAAAATATAGCAAATAACAGTTATTTTTATATTACTTTGTGTACTAAATATGGGTGAAGTCAGTTGTGGTGTAGGGGAACAAGCGTGTAACGGTTGTGGGTTCGATTACCCTTCGTGAAATCAAAATATTTCGCTCTGGTGTCAAGGTAAAGTGGGGCGTTCAGTTCTGCACTGCACTGAATATACAATGCCTCCAAAATTTGGCATGTAGAGAAGAGTGGAGTCTCTTAACACTAAGCTCCCTCCGTCTATCCTGCTATATGCGGGATACAGCGTGAAGTAGAAAAAAAACCACCGTAATTATTAATTGATACCAAATTAATTGACTAATTGTTGACATTGGCGTAGGTTCCGGACGATGAACCGCACACGCGTGTAAGTCCAGTGGCCACGGCGACCGCGGCACATGAGCGACTATCTCACAAGTGCAGTCTATTTTCAGTACTAATAGTATGAATAGTCTCGTAGCAAAATGAGCTTCTTGATCAGTGCGGCGCTTTGTTTGATTCACTTTAGAGGTTATTTTCTTTTTTGACAATATATCCAAAGACTATAGATCGTTATTATTTATTAATTCGCATTATTAAATTGTTCGCTCTGGTATAAAGTTTGGTTAGGCAGAGCGCGCTGTTGACCTCCGCCACTCAAAACGCAATGCCTCAAAAATTCTGCAGAAGATGGAGAATGGAATATTTTGTGTCACTAGGTCCGTCTTCTCATCCTGCTATATGTGGGACACAATGTGAAACCGATTAATAATAAAATAACACACAAAAAAGAAACTTGCAAAAAAAACACATTCCCAAATATTAAAAGCTCCTGGACTTACGCCAGGTGATCTTCACGAAATTTAAATATTCCATTATGTAAAGCTGCGTCAGTTCCCAGTTGAAAGTCAGTAGTCACCTTTAAAAAAAATTGACTAGACTATTTCGTAACTTTCGCAGAAATACCTAATTGCCTCGCATCGTTGAATGATATTTATAAAATTATTTCAACATTTCCAAGAACTAATAAATGTGCTTAAAATTCAAACTAAACAAGTAAATAAACGTAGTCACAATAAAATTCAAATTTGAATATCGAAATATATTAAAATGTGTTGTTATTAAAATGTATTTATGCACAATAAGTAATGTTTCACATATACAGAAAAGCGGACAGCCAAGGCGAACCTATCAAGCGACGACTTGTAAACATGGGTTAACATATATTTAAGTATAATCTAAATGTGTTAGTTCGTCTTTATTGCGGCAGTATAAAGTTATAAACTAAATATTATTATTATTAAACGTCGCGTATTGCATGGTGTAAGATAAAGCTGCGCTCCACATGTGCTTTTGAAGCGTTCCCACGATTCCCCGTCCCCCGTCCTCCAACGCCGACCACCATGTGGCGACAACCATCCTATCCAGATCCTCTCTACGCTTCCAAAATATATTTATACACGGCATCTCAGCTATCAAAAAAGATTCACGGAGCTCTACTCTCTTTGGTACTTTAGTTACCTCCCGGGTCTTCGTGTAGCGTTAACGCCTAGGGCTTCAGGAGTGATGAGTTGCCATTAATTGATAAGTGATTAATGAAATATTTATAAAAATTAAAACGAAACAGATGAATGCTGTTAAAAATTGTTTAGAAATCAAAGGGTTGATGGAAAATGCTTGAAAGATAGGAGTATAATGCACGACGAAGTTTGACACGACGTTGACGGATCACTTCGAGGGCTCGAGTACCTACATATGATGCTAGAGATAGACGATAGACGATAGTGCCATGTTTATTTTTCGTGCAGTGAACTTTCGTGCGATGGAAAGTAAATTCGCAAACAATTGAAGCATGTATCCCTCCGGTGAGTGGATTTTGCAGATGGCGAGTGCGGACGTGTGGATTCACACAAAAAAAGTTAGCAGAGCCCAATGTACTGTAATGTATGGCTTCGACCAGATTTGCGCACGCTACCTGCTCGTATTTCGTGCCATTTTCGCAGTTGCTTTTGTAGTAATAATACACCACGGGAGTCTCGTTGCGGTGTTTTTACAAATATTCATAACTTTCTTAACATAACATATATTTTGTTTAAAATTATTCACATTTAAAAACTTAAAATGTGCCACAAGAGACGGTTTTTTTTTTCTTAAATAGAACAATGAAAGATAAAAAAAATAAAACAAATACTATTTTTTCTTTTTATCTCAATAAGAACAGACAGAAGATTGTTGTAAATGTACAGCTCTTGGAAGAGGGATATTATATTTAAAGTACTTGAGAGTTCATGCACGTTCTTTTGTCACGATATGGCAATCGACATGTTAATTTTAATGACTTAATAGTAAAACAGCGTTGTGGCTGTAATATTATTTAATTGTCAGAAATAAAGTCAGAAAAACTCCAGATTTACATTCATGTTTCCATATTACAGACTATTGGTATTTATTTAACTTTTTTTTTCAATCCGAAACAGTTATCAAATAGAAACATTTTAAATTTGAACATTTTTATATAAAGAGTTTAAAATGAGTACATTAATTAAAAAGATTTTTATGTTCATTTTTTTCAGAGACGATATTGAAAGGTGATGCAGATCTACTCTTTCCGCTTAGACGAGCCATCGAGGCATATTATGCACCCACCATATTTAATACATGAAAAAAATAAAAATATGGGAAAATTTCAATGGATGAATCGTAGGTAAATTAAGACACTCCGTTTTCCACTTTCCGCCGAATGTTAGAGGCATTGCATGCTGAGTAGCGGGTCCCAACGCCGAATGAGATGAAACTTTATTTGTAAATTTTACGTCAAATTGGATTATTTTTTTATATCATTTCAGTATTTAATACAAAAGTGGCTTATTTCGTTATGTCTGTATGTAGTGAAGTGTGACACCTGACCTAACTCAACTTGCACTTGTCATATTCTAAAACGCATTTGCAGTGACGTGCTCTGTCGATAGCTTGAATTTCGTTAAATAAGTAATGAAATTTATAATAACTTTTTAATATTTTTTTAGGTTCACGCTGTGTTCTCCACATAGTAGAACCTAGTGCTAAGACATTACGTTTCCATTAAAACACCTGTACATCATTTTCTGCAGTTTTCGAGACATTGCGTGTTGAGTGACAGAGCTTTGCCTAGTTACCAGAGCTACCAGTTACCAGAGAAGATAAATATTAAAATTTTACTTCCTCGAGTGGGAATCGAACTGAACACAACTTGTCGTACTTACGCACGCGTGTATCCCTGCGTCACCACTGACCTCACCACTGACCTCATTAATTATTTTATCATGTTTGTGTAATAAAATTGTAATTTCAATAAAATGAATAAAATTATTTAAGATTGTCACGTCACGAACATCACTTTAGTTGTTTTGTTTCCTAAGTGAGTGGGGTTGAAGGGTCCAACAAAAAACTGGGACCGTGGTGACAACAGAGAAGTCTGTAGACCCTTACGAACAGATTTTTATGTTATTCAATATATCGCCTTTTTGAAGAACCTTCTAATGGTCCATAAATTTACTTTCATAGTTTCTACAATAAATAACTAATTGACATTTAAAATTACGGTTGCTCTTAGGTTTTTGGGTTTTGTAAATGTATATTATAACAATCTTTTTTGTTTTATCTTCAGCCATGTTAGCATTTTGGGATATAAGAAAGGGAAGACAGTGATATCACTTCGTTCTCTGCTTTTTTGTTGATATTTTTGGTGGTGGAATCGTACACTATATTATTGGCATTATATATATCGACTCGGTTAGTCTACTCTCGAAATATACATAGTCAACGGTAGGTAATATAGTAGCCACATTCTGAGGCACTTTTTGAATTTTCTGAAATTCCAAAAAACTATAAAGTAAAACATATAAATTCAATATATTTCTGTGAACAAACGTATAAAAATATCAAAAAACAATTATAATTCGTAATAATGACAGAAAATAAAATGTTGTATTTTATGAAATGCGATCACGTATTTGCAAACGGATCTCTTTGATAATGCCCGTACGTGGGCTGGCTTTGCGGGTAGAATGAAATGAACGGTGAGTGAAGGTAGGTACGTGTAACGTAATCATACTGCACTACGACAGATGAGATAGTGGTAAATCTAACGAAAGTAGAACTAATTTATTAAAGATAATTATTAAATTATTAAAAAACACAGTTTCATCGTTGTATACCACACACTGCAGGGTAGACTGAGGGAACCTAGCGTAAAGACACTACGTTCCCCATTTTCCGCTGAAGTTTGGTCGCACTGTGTGTTGAGTGGCGAAACTCAACACCGCGTTTTAGCTTGACACCAGAACAAGCAAATAAAAGCATAAAATTAAAAATTAAATAGACATTATTCATAGACTTAATGATTTCATATATTTCGTTTAAACAATTTCTGGGTTATATATATATATAATTAGAGACGCTTAAGCAGTAAATAAATATTCTTTTGTTTTATTTCGTAGAAGCATCAGAGGTCGAGTCTGGCATGTGGAATGGGTACTAGGCTTTTTTGTCAAGTCAACCCGTATTCCCTATTCATTGTTTCCAATTCCTTGTAATATTACATTCTAGTCGTGTGTCTTTTCGAAGCTACGAGTTGTACTTGATGTACATATGTTTTAAACTTTTATCTTTAAACATCTAAGCTCGGTTACTGAGCTGCCTCTGTATCTTTTTTAAGTTGTTGCCTTTATAGATTATTTTTATTTCGCAAGTAAAACACAACTAAGAGTTATTAGTTATTTCTAAAATTATTTATTGTTTATAATTACACTACTTGTTTGAAATAATCAATTTTTAAAGAAATATGTCTCTTGCTTTGGTAGAATTCGCATCTACTTTTAACATCTCTTTAAGAACTCTAGATTCTTGCGTTTTGGCTTATGGGGCTTGATTTTCATTCAGGGAAATTATTATTATTTTCAATTCCTTGCTTTCATAACAAGACAAAGCATAGCGTTGACTTCCTCCACTCAAAACGGAATATCTAGAACTTGAAGATGCGGAAAATAGCGGCCGCATATCCGGGGAAAAACGTACAATTTTATAACGGGACTTTTCAGCTAATATAATTGACAACATTGTCGAGTAAATGTAAAAAATATAAGAAATTCATATTAGAATATTTGTAATATATATGTACTTATAATATGCATCAAGAATATACATAAATTCTCACATGAAGTTAGGTGATGAACAAACACAATTGAATAAATACACATTTAACTAACTATAGCTAACTATAAATGTATGCAAATATTGTATGACGTACGTCTGCCAGGAGGTGTACAATGCACTTTTATAGACAGACCGACAGCGCAGTGAGGAGATACTTAGATATATGTATATGTATTTCATTATTGGGTGTTCTATATGCAATTATAATAGACGCTAGACTTTATAGTTTATATATAAATATAATTATGTAGTATGCAATATTTGTCTTACTATTATTTTTTCATAATTTTAATAAGAAATAGTTTTAGCTAAAGTAAAATAAAGCTTTTAATATCAGTTTAAGTTTATTTAGCCTTGTAAAAGTGACGTTAACATACTAAAAATTCAATAGTGCATGTGAAATATACAGTACTGTTCAATATTTATTGTAATAATAAAAAAATTTTGACAGTTTCACGCTGTATCCCCCAGTCAGTTGGGTAGGCAAAGGGAACCTCGTGTTAAGACACTCCGTTCCCCGTTGAACACTAAACTAACAACAAAAAGGGGGCGTAAAAAATACTGAGTAACTATGTATATCGATTCTTAAAATCTTACAATACAGCACCACTACGACTAAGTCTCGTATTCAAAAGTCTAACCACGTGCTTCCCTAAACACGAATACGTCTCGCAGCATTGTGTAGAGATTTTGTAGAACTTTTAAAAGACATGGTTTTCTTAAATACTTTTTACAGAATGCTAGCTTTGAACCAGCTTTGAAACATTTATAAATGCTTTTCTTTTCTTTTTTTTTACGTGCAACGATTTAGCTGATTTATGAGTTTTTCTTCATTAAAATGTGTGTTTTTGTTTTCTTAGCATTTATTTTACATTTTAAAGGTAGAATATATATAGTGATTGGTGACAAAACACTCTTTAACAAGTTTTGACATTTTTTTTTGGTGATGACAATATTATACGACGACTACAATCCTTCAAAATTGTTCCAAAAAACAATAGATAAGCGTAATGTAGGAGTGGGTTTATATTTTAATCAAGTAACCTTAAATCTGAGATAGAAACTGTTCCGATACAACTTAAGCTGTATCACATTGTGGGTAGTTGTTACAACATAATTTCAGAATAGTGCCTTTGACTTACGTGAGCAGCGTTCGTAATAATTGAGCATAATGTTTCGAATTCATTGGAATATTTTCCCTTGTTATTAAGGAATTACGGTTGTGGGTTCGATTTCCACTCAAAGGAATGAATTATATTATTTTCATATCTCTCTGGCACCAAGACATTGACACTCAATGACAAGCCCCTCATCACGCAACGACTCGAAAAATTCGGCTGAAATTGGGGAAAGGAGTATTTCAACACTTTTAATTTAATATACACGTGTATAGGATAGGAAATAATTAAAATGCCACATTGATTGGCTATAGGAAAAAAAATATTTATATTCAAAGTGTATAGAGCAAAGCATATTATTAAAAACTAATTTTGCAAATTTTTCATAAATACATTTTGCGAACGCATCCGACACAATGATGAATAATGAAACAAAAGAGAATTTTCTTGTGAACCTATTCAATAAAAGCTGACGTTGCCTTCCTCATACGAGTCCTTCAGAACGAGGTCACACTTCCGGATTACATCACTCAAATTAGATATGATTGTATGTTATGTTTTTTGTTAATAATTAAATTGTAATTAATTTTAATGCAGAACTATGATTTGAAAATTTAAATCAGAAAAAAATTCTATTAGTTTTTATGAGTACTTATCTCTACAGATAAGAAAATAGTTTTTTAAGAGAGCAACTTCACGTGAACCAAGGTCACCTTGTGTGAAGACTCTCCGTTTTCCACTTTCTGTCAGAAGAAATGCAATGTCACAATAGTTAGGCTGTACGTGGGAAACGGTATCTCAACACTAGGATCCTTTTACCTACCCTACTAAATACAGGACATGCGTGAAGTTAAAAAAAAACCTCTTATAACTAAGTTTACATATTTAATGTATTTACTCTGTAAATTTGCAAAACGGATACAGACACCAAAAATGTCCGTGACATTATCCGTTCGTATACACATTATAAGCTTAACATAAATGACGTATAAATCTAAATAAATGTAAATAAGATATCTTTGTATTATTGAAATTCTTTTTCTTTTTTAATTTAACACAGCAGGGAAAGAAGAGGGAATCTAGTGTTATGACACTTCGTTCCCTACTATCCGCAGAATTTTTCAAAGCAAAGCAATCCCCTCGACGGGGAATCGACGTGTACCACGAAGGCTTCATAACTTATAAAGTATGTGTAATACTGCGGACGCATTGTAAAGAACAAACACAATAAGGTATTATAGTAAATCCTTTTCTAGTATACCCTTACTTCTACTTTCATTTTTCACCAAAATTAGAGGCGTGAAGAGAAGGAGTATATAGAGACTAGTCACGTTTTGCACGTAGATTTCTCTGGAGGCTGGATTATGAAATATTCTCAGCAATAAAAATAAGATAAAATCATGAACAAAACTATTTGAATGACTATTTCACCGTATTCTAAGCTTATTTTTAAACTAGACGAAGATAAGAGCCAAATAGCGATTCCACATTTCCAAGGACAGGCGAATCAACAGACAAATGTTAATACATGTGACATGTACATGTATACCTTATGTGAATTGAAAAAAATGACATGAAAACACATGATGGTGTTATATAGCAATTAGCTAAGTTGTAAATTTTTTTTGAGGTCGTCGCTGGTGGACTGTACCGTGACTGTTGTGGGTTCGATCCCTACTCGGAGGAGTTAATTATTATTTATTAATATTAATTGTTTTTGTTTCGGCACGAAGGCAAAAGCCCGGCGTTAAATTGCGGCACGCAATGCTTTAAGAAAAGTCGGTGGAAAGTGGGGCACGGAGTGTCTTAACACTAGGTTCCCTTTACCTACATTGCTATATCCAGTATACAGCGTAAAGTTGTTTTTTTTTTTCATATAAGTATATAAAAACTCAGTGTACATCACTTTAAACTCATTGAGAAAACTATACGCATACTACAAAGCCATTAATAATACCTGACTTCATTTGAACAAAGAAACCAAATTAAAGTCAGTTTGTTGGCAGCGGCCGTACTCGCATCCGCCAAAAACAAAGTCCTTGACCTTCTTCATCAGAGTTTATGTGAGTTGCCATGAACCCTGAAATGAGTGTAAGTACAACGCTGGATGCACGAGACTCATTGTCGCAACCCGGGCGACCTTCGGCCAGGAGCTCATGTGGCGTCTTCACGTGTTCTGCACAGAAAGTGCAGGTTACTGTTTATAAACATATAGGTATTGTTTTCACATTTTTTAAGCGTTATTCCACATTTAGGACAGAAAAATACTATTATAAAAACATATAAAAATTTAAACGTAGCGGGATTTGAACCCGCGCCTCTTGAAAATCGTCCTGCGTTCTGACCAACTGACAGAACAGACAACGCAGTCAAAATTGAAAAAAAGAATTGTCATAATTTAGAAAAAAAAAGCCTTTTACTTGGAACAAATTAATTCCAAGATTATACTTGTATAAAAGAAATGAAGTAAAATCGTCATATACATATTAATTAACATTAGATATCTTTTTTATGAAGGCAGCTGCGTACACATATGACTTTTAGCTTTACGTATTTTCATGTAAACATAGAGTTTGTTATTTAAATAAAAACATAATAAACATTGAAGTGGGACACAAATGTTTCGCATTTATTCAATGTTTATTTATAGCACGGGCTTAATTAAAAGTCCACTTCTTTGTGTGATAAGTAAATTTCGTGAATTTTGAATTTTTAGGTACTTTTAGTAGAGACCATGAGTCAACTCCATGTATTTTTAGGTATCTTTAGTAGGTCTTTGTGACTGAGAGACTTTTTGTTCGGTCAAATTTTCGTCAAAGCTATTTTCGTCCATTGGATAGCGTAACCTGACCGCACCGACCATGGTTTTGTGGGTTAAAAGAACTAAACTACCTTATATCTTGACAAAACTACTATAATATCCTTGACAAAAAAAAAACTAATTTTATCACGCAACTTTATTGTCACAAACGTCACAACGTTAAGTATTTCATGAACATAAAAAAGTAGATTAAAAATATTCGTAGGCCGTCGTGGCGCTGTGGCACAAGGCTGTCGCGCGTAAACGCGACGGCTGTGGGTTCGATTCCCACTCGAGGAAGTGAAATATTTATTTACGTTTATATTTCCATTTTCTTCGCAAAGCGCGGCTTTGAGTTCTGCTACACAACACGCAATGCCTCCAGAATTCGGCAGAAAGTGGGGAACGGAGTGTCTTAACACCGAAGTTCCCTCTGCTTCAGCGTGAAGCTGAAAAAAGGAAAAAAAAATTGTACTTTTAGAGTTTGATGATTTAGAAATATTGTACGCCACAATTCACACATTTTTATACCTCATGCAAAAAGTATCAAAGAAAGCCGCGTTCGCAAAAGTGGTTTTTAGCATGCCGTCAATTTAAATAATAGCGCCCGAGGCGAGTCGATTCTCGCTATTCCCTAGACGCCTAATCGATTAAATTATATGCACGCAGTGCCAACAAGTTAACGCTAAGTTCACAACGATAGACATCTCATTAACATTAAACAATGGACTCCTTCAGTCTACACAAAACTTTTAAGGAGGGAGCTTTTCCTCTGATTTTTGCAATTGTACAGGTTTTCCTTTTTCAACTTACGGGATCAATTTCTATGGTGTGCTTTATTTAATAGCTAGTGGGCAGCTAAATAAGTTTACACGTGTTAAATAAAATATTTTTAGCCGTCTAAATATCAAATTTTATAAAAATCGGTGAAAAAAACTTTCAATCCCATCTCATCCCTTTAAGGTTAAAATATTTCAAAACCCTTCTTAGTGGATGTCCATATTGCAAAAATAAACATCTATCCAAATTTTACGTTTCTACTTCTCTTCTTCTTCTTCGTCTTACCTCAGTCAGTGGGAACATTTCCTTTAATATATAATATATTTTTTAAAAATCTCGTTAACTTAGTCTGTGGAGGTTGTCGAAGATGATTACAAAACTGCAGAAGGCAGACCTCGTTTGTGAGTTTTCGGTTCTTAAACGATCACAATTGGGGCATGGCCGATTGAAAATATTTGACCATATAATATATAATATACCTTGACCTTGAAATGCAAATAAGGTTAATGAAGATTCATACGAAATTCAATGATATCAATATATTTATTTCAACTAAAATAAAGGTGTAGATATATGAATATTTGAATATTATATTTATAACTGCTTGTCGTGGATCGTAGCACAGCGCATGGGACAAGCGTGCCGCTGTAAATGGTTGTGGGTTCGATTCCCAATTGAGGAAAAGAAATATGTAATGTTTTCATTTCTTCGTTCTTCTCCGCCACTCGATACGCAATGTCTCTAGAAAAGTGCGAACAGTGGAGAGCGGTGTCTTAAAGGCTCTCCTATCTTGCTACATTCGCGTGAAATGGAAAAAAATTTTTAGCTTCAAAAAAATATTGAATTCACTTTTTCTAATATAAAACATTGACTAATTTTATAATTTCATATAACATTTTGCTACTTTTATATAAAACTACGAATAGTTATAATAATAGGCATGTCCAGTTTGTTTACGAAAGTGTAACGAACTCATTATGTGTTTTATTGCGTCGCGCCTTGGCCTCCGATCACCAGAAATATCTTGTAAATATTTGCGTTATTGTAAGGAGCTGATCGAGCTGACGAAAATACAATATTTAAAAAGAAACATAAAATTGATGATGCTAGAATTCGCCTACTATTCATGAATATTTTTGTGCCAAAATTGTTTATTATCAAACAAGAAATTGTTTAATATATCAATCTTAATATATTATATTATGTAGAGTAACGATGAAGCTTAATTTGGAAATAATAAAATATAGAGTTAAGTATAGAGAAATATACTGAGAGTACTGAAAGAATTTGAAATGAAATGAAAAACTGTACAATTTTTAAAATTTTTGCTACTTAGGAAGTTTTAATTTCGTAAAAGTTTAATGCCAAACGATGGTAGAATTTATCTTCTTTATATCAAATTTGTTTGATGACTGGTTTGTTAGTGGCGTACTTATTTTAATTAAAAAGAATAATTGTAATCAAACGACCAAATATATGAAATGTATAATATATTTCTAAACCGGAAGTTACATAGATTACTTCCGATTATGGAAAATTGTAGTCCAATAGGCCACTTTTCCACGAACGTAACACTTCCAGCCACCGACTGATACGTTAAATACAACCTTTAACGGATTAGTTATGCAATTTCATTCGTAAAATATTTACAAGTAGTCGTAACTCGGTCTCAAAGTGGTCTTATGTAACGTGGACAGTGGTCGCAGAGTACGCTGACTGTAACCATTTGTATTCTACAAATACTTGAACATATTTTATATTGCATCATTGTATGATAAACAAAAGTCAAGAGTCAGAGTGAGGTCATTGTGACACTGGAGTTTAAGGCTGTGGGTTCGATCTTCGTTCGAGTAAATGAGATATTTTTTTTTTCCTCGCTCTGGTAAAGAGGCAAACGCGGCGTTGAGTTCCGCTACTGAACACGCATTGCCTTCCCTATTACATGCGGGATACAGCATGAAATTGATTGTTTTTGTCACAATTTAGTGAAATTAATAAATATATACAACTTTCTTTTTTATTTTGTTATTAAAAAGTTTTTAATTGAGTATAGCTGAGACAAATTATAAGCAAAATTTTGGTGTTAAATTGTGAGTGAAAAACAGGAAATATATAAACTAAATTGTATTTATTTCATCATAATTTCATCATGACGCACGCATGTACACATCTACACGTCTAGCAGTACACATATACTATTTTACTGTATAATCCTTTATAACTTTTTTTTAAGCGGTCACGCTATATCTCGCAAACAGCGGGATAGGCAGATCTACATTTTTCAGCATTCTGGAGGCACTACGTGTGAAGTGGCGCAACTCAACGCCAAGCTTTGCCTCGACACCAGACCGAGTTTGTGCCTTTGCGTCATGATTAGTCTCTTTGTTTAATTATTAATAATATTGATAATTCAATATTATAATCTGATGAGAATGAAGATATAAAAAATAATTCTTTGTACTTCCGTTTCGATTGTATTACGCCGACGCATAGAAACAGCATGTGGCCTGCATATTGCACACTTGCCAATTCGTGTGAACGATTATTAGCAACAGAATGAAAATATAATATGTTCTTATTACGATTTATAAGTCATGTGAACGTAACTTGAAATTAAATTAATCATCATTATCATTAAAATTGAATATATTAAAATAAATGTTAGGTTAGGTTAGAAAATTGTCATTTTTATATATTTCTATTATTCCTCAGTCAAGAAAAAAAATGACACAAGAGATGCACACTAAATAGAATAATGAAACGAATCGAATTTATAAAAATATAATACAAAATAGAATTTTCTATAGCCATTTCTATTAGAAAATAAGAAAAATATATAATATTATTAATATTTCATTTATTATTTGTTAAAATTGTTTACTTTGAAGTAATTAAAATATTATTTTCTACAGTTAATTTTTTGTCTACGTTTGTGTACGTAAGTGTAACTTTAATGGTTTAATAATTTTTTTAACATTATTTTATTAAATCGCGATGATTCAGAGGTAATTTTGATTATATGTCACTGTATAATTTATCATTTCGTATGGGAAACAAATTAAAAATTTACGTCATTGTTAATAATTAAAGCTTATATCTGTTTTGTCTACATTTCCCTAAGTGACTCAACAGCCGTCTGTAGTTTTTTATGATTCTTTTTTTATCCCTTGGGCACATACATATTTATTAGAAAAATATGAGTAAGCTGAATAAATGATATCTTGCGAAACATAATTATACCTTTGGGAATTCGATTTTAGTTCACATTGCACATCAGGTTATTCACTATGAGTAACAAGCGTGTGTGAACGCGGTATATAGTGGAGTCGATTCCCGCTTGCGGAAATAATGCTTGCTCGCTTGAAATATTTTAATTTCTTTTGGTGTAGAGGCAAAAGGGCGACGTTGAGTTCCGCCACTCCAGGCACACGCAATGCCTCCAGAATTCAGCTGAGGATCAAGAGCTGTGTAACTCTGGGCTTCTCTACCTACCTTGCCACATGACGGATACAGCGCGAACTAACAAAATAACTTATATTTCTTTTCTTGATTCGACTTAAGCTAAGCATATATATAGTACGTATGACTTTATAAATAGCAAAATTTTTATAATGCATATATTAATTTATCTAATAAAAATAAACATTCTAAATATGACTATAAATTTACATTCTTATATGTACAATTTTTTAAATCTATTTTTAAGTTATTTGAAAAAAAAAAGAAAAAAAAACTAGTAATTAATGTATATAAAATTATTATACTTACTTTGTGTATGTACAATACAGTGCCCACAGCTTATCAACTAAAAAAATATAATTAAATAAAAAAAAACTAATTAAATTTATCTCGAATTCAAATGAACCGCGTTTCGGTGAACTGTTTCGCCTCCTTACTCGTTACACTTGCCACCGGAAATATATTAGACGATAAAATAAATGGCTGACCTATTTTGGGAACACAAATTTATTTCATTGCAGACAAAAAAACAACATTACCTTATAAAATGCGACAATCGATATACGTGTAAGGCGGAACTACGAACCAATATGGCCTCGTCTGAGCCACAGGAAGCTGCTTCCGAGCGGAAGGCTGTGTGCCGTCACTTCCGGCCGGCCTCTGTGTTATCACTGATTGTCGACTGATTATAGTGTATTCACCTCTGCAAGATTTCTTCATTTTTAGAGATAAGATAAGTTTTTACAGCTTGATATACGGCCAATTGTCGTTTGTAAAGGTTATAAACGCATATTTTTCTAAATTTATTTAAGTAATACGTGTCTTATTTGAAACACAATTTGATATTAATTTATTTTTATATAGAAAAAAATGTAGAATGCTATGCATGTGTGCTATTTTGGATTAATTAATTTGTCTTCATCGATATCATAAGTGATTTTTAAATTCTGGATTATTATATATAACAAAATAAATCATTAAAAAGTTATTTTATTTTACTTCAAATTATTTTATTTCAAATAAAACAATATGTTGAGTCATATTTACATGAAAGAATCCTGAAATATTCTGACACAATACTTTTGTATTTCATGTATTCTTTAAGGTACATATATACAAATATAAGTCACCGCTCTAAGAAATTATATGTATAGAGACAAAAGACAGAAGATCTTATGTTCCCAATTAAAAATATTATCAAAAAAATATTTAAATATATATATTTTCAGAGTAATTTATAGTAAAACGATGTTATATCATATATATATTTAAAGCAGTCAAAAATAAATGGTTTCTATAAAAAATACCGACGTGGATAATAAATCAAAGAGAGTAAATATTAAGAAAAAAAAAACCCTGATATGCCTTCATCAATTCTCGTATCGTCGATCTTTCAAACGTAATTAAAGTTAATAAAAAGATCCTTTTTTTATCGATTCACAACTTCATATTCCAACTACAAATGTTTTCAAATCAAATCAGATTCACTTAGACAGTAGGGTAGGCAGAGGGAACGTAGTGACAGGACACTCCGTTTCCCACTTTACTACGAATTCCAGAGGTATTACGAGTGAAGCAACACTCAGATTTTTTTAGTGCTAGAGCACAGGAATGAAAATATGAATTTAAAGAAAAAAATCATTTCCTCGATTAGAGATCGAACCTACAACCCAGTCGCGTTTACAGCCACACTTTGTACCACTGAGCCACGACTGGATTCAAACCCACGTTCTGCCGAACCTAAAAACATTTTACTTTCTAAGCTACGTCTCATACTTGCTGTGTTTCGCATACGTAGAGGTCATGATATCGTGGAAAAATACTTAACGATGTAATTAGTTTGGTAACTAACTTAGATGTCCACTTTTGAACTGCGCTTTTACGCTTTTAATTAAGTATATTTTTGCGTTTCATATACACTGATGCGTTTCATTGGATGTAAATGTGATACTATTTAATAAAACATTTAATGTACAGCGAATACATTGTTCTGTCACCGTGACACGTAACTCTGTCGTACAGCGGTGTCAAGTGTCGTGGTAGAGGGCCAAGTCAGTTGCGTGGGCTCGGAACGAGTGCAACCGGTCCTCGGGTGCCGGACTGCGGGCAGGCTCGGAATTGTAGCGTTTATATTATAATTTATTTTAATTATTTTTATATGTGTAAACGGATTCAATACTTTATGTTAGTTGATGGGACTGGTGGTGGTTTCAATTTCCTCCTTGAATTAATACTGTTTAAGTGAACTGTGAAGTAAAATTGTTAGTTTATGCGTATATCTGAATATTAATTAATAATTAAAAAGCATTAAGCTAATCTTGTGCACAGATGACAACATTTTTATATAATATAAAAGAGCATGAATAAGAGTATTGAATATTTTTTGCACTATCTATTTCTACAGATGTTCTACAGATATTCTATCTATATATACAGATGAGAATTCCGAGTTAGATGAGTAACATTATTGGTTGGATATATATATGAATATAACTTTATTTTACTTTAAAATTAAACAAAACAAAAAAATTAAAAAAAAATTTTAATAATTAAGTCGAGCCGAGTGCGCCCCTTGCAATAATATAAGCGGCCGAGCAGGAAAGTCGAATACGGTTGTTTGCGTAAACGCAGGACATCAGCTGGTTCGCGATGTAGGCTTGCGATAGAGTAAATCACAGCCTGAATTATCTAGAAAGTCTAAATTTAGATACTCTAATATGTTTTTTGCTCTCAAAATGAACATATTAGTCAATTCATATTTATTTTACATTAATTTACAAAATATTCTAATATTTTCAATGTGTTATTTCACTCTTAGGAAAAAAAATATGTTTTAGAAACGTATAAAAATTTTTACGTTGCGGGATTTGAACCTACAGGTCTTGGGCGGTATCCAAAAATTATCGCGTCCGTTCATTGACTGCGCCACGACGGCCTCAGTTAATTGTGGACGTTAGAAATAATAATCTTATGAACGTACCTACTTTATGTCACATCGAGTATAGATAAAGCGAAAAATTATCAAATACTAACCTAGCAACAGTCTTAATAATAATTTTCCTTAGATTTCTTTTTTTCTTTCTATAGGTTTTACGTTAGTTTTGCCGCAATTTATTTAACAATCACGCAAAAACT
>JBAIZZ010000272.1:650363-700369 GCA_037355905.1 Heliconius aoede
GATGCTGTGGACTTTTTAAAAATCAAATAATCTTTGAATCTTTGCTCCGCTGAGTAACCAGTCAGAGCTTCACCATTTTATGAGTCAGTGATACAAATGATTTTTTGCGAAATTCATTTACTTAAAAATGTATGTTTTTTTTGTATAGTGATTAATCATAGCTGTCCTAGAGGCCACTCGTGGCGCAGAGACATAAGGTGTGACTGTAAAAGTTACAAGTTGTGGGTTTAATTTTGAAAAATAAAATGAAATATTTAGTGTTAATTGTTGAGACAAAGCGCGGCGCTACTGAACACGCAGTACCTCCAGAATTCAGCGGAAAATGGAAAATGTGGGTCTGCCAAGAGTAGGAGAAGAGATGGCAGCGATAACAATACATGAGTGTTATAAGTCATGTTATATGAGTAACATGAGTAACATGAGTGTTATATTTGAATTCACGTTTTAAATATATATGAATACAAATATTCAGAGCTCACTGCAAATACAATTTAGTCGGTGATTGTTAAGGACAAATGTAATATATAATAATACAATAAACAAACAATTAATACATGACTATTATATATAGTATATAAGTATATAATATATATAGTCAAGTAAAGACCAGTTTATATAAGCTGCGATCGCCCTTGCTTCAATAAATCATTAGCGTGAACTCACTCGGCATAGGATAATTCTACTTCTTGATTATATTGTTTATGCAGTCCGACAGTTTAATCATTTGCATATACTATTAACTGAGTTTGTTAATTTTTTATATTCAATACTAGTCGGTGCCCGCAACTTAGCATAATCTAGACCAGATTATTTTATATGCCAGCTATCGTTAAAAATTAAGATTCTAGAATTAAAAAAGATTACAATGTAATCATTCCTCCGATGTCGAACCCACTTTATTTTTACATTTAAAGGTTGTTCCACATGTATTATTCATTATTGTATATACTCGGGATACGCTCGCGGATAATATTAAAAAATATATATACTATGTCCTTTCTATTACCTCTAAGAATATGTGTACAAAGTTTCATGATAATCGGTTCAGTAGTTATGGCGTCAAAGCGTAACAAACAAACTTACGTTCACATTTATTAGTATGATGTTGTATGTAGGTATAAATGTTTATAGGCATATATCTAAGTTTTTAGTTTATTGATCACGATATGTTATCTCTAATACAACGACGCTAATGTGTCGCTAACTGCTACAACTATGTATTACTAATATTTCACATTATTTGTGGTAGAGCTCTAATTATAATTTATAGGTGTAATTTAAGTGTTGAATTTTTTTTAACTTAGTGTTAAAACTTTCCGCTCCCACTGGAGGCACTAAACATAGCGGTTTGCGTGGCACTAGAGCGGGGATATACACATAACCGCCACAACTGGCTTCTAAGTGTTGAATTGCAATATATAACAAAAATCTTTTATTTTTTAATTCTCTGCCTTGTCATTATTTCTTAATTGATGATTTTGTGATTGAAATCAAAATCCATAGGGTACTTCCGGTTGACCTAGAATTATGAAATTTGGCAACTAGCGTGTACATGTAGTACTTGTTTAGGGTACTTGTGGTTAAATCCTAAATAATAATAAATCATTATTCTGTTTCATAATATTATTAGATCATTAAAGTAATTCGGCTGAGAAATTAATTGATTGGTGGTGTAGTACAAGTACAAAGTAATGCAAAATATTAGATTATACTTTAATCTGCACTATCAAGTTCTTGCAGAACCCTAGTAGTGTGCAGGCAAATTGCACGTAATCGATTTAGTTTTTTATTGTATTCAACTTTTTGTAGAAGACGCGAGGTAGACTTACGGGCGTTACGAACGGGGAACCAGTCTCTGGTCGAAGGCTGGACGAAGTTTTGCCACCACGATGTATGTACCTATATACTCGTACACTATACGTAAATATATTTTTTTTACGTTATACAATGATTCAGCGTTTCAAAAATAGAACGTGACCATTATAAGTTTTCAATGATTTTAGTTCTCATTGAAAATAGATAACTTAAAAAAACAAGTAGATAGTAACTTTTTGTGTTGAAGCTTTTGAGTACACAACATTTTTTTTATGGACAAACGAGATTTTTTTTTTATCTTCACACTCTATTCTAAACACAGCAGGGTAAGTAGACAGAACCTGGGAATCTATATACAAACCGTGCCTCCTGAATTCGGGGGCAAGTGGGGTAAAGAAGTGTCCCCACTTTTTGCAGAATTCTGGATACATTAAGTGTTGAGAGGCAGAACTCAACCGGTGTTGACGACTTATAACGAGTCAAAGCGCGGTCGCTTTGGCTCGTTATAAGTGTCCTTGAAAATATTACATTTTAAAGTTCCTCGAGTGGGAATCGAACCCACAAGCTTTCGCGTTTACAGACACACATTTATGAGTTTACGCTACGACCGGCGTCATGAAAAAGTGCTAATTAAAACTACTCGAAGCGACACCACAGATACTAAGGTAGATGTAATACATGCATACAATCGTCTTGGTTCCAAGAAAATAATTTCCTATGTTAAGTATTATGTATGGATATTTTTTAACTGCAATTCATGCCTAAGAAAAAACGTGACTGGCGTGCGTTTACGTAACTAGTATATGTAATTTTATATGCAATGTCGGTGTGTACGTTGTATTAGTTATGCATCGAGATTATATTGCGTGACCGATTTATGGCTTAGTTCATAGGTGATTGATCCAGCTGCGAGTATATGCACTGGCGCGATTGAAAAATGGCGTGAGTAGGTAGAAAAAATATATATTTTAAAAAAGTCTCGCCATATCTACTTATTAACAACGCAGGACTTAATATAAATTTTAAATGGTAATTGCTTTTCCTTTAATACTACATATTCCACTACAAACTCTATTTTTGCCAAATTCTGGACAAATTGCGTATTAGAGTGATGAAATGAAACTATAAAATATTTCAATTTTTCGAATGGAAATGGAACCCACATAAGCCTTTACAGATAAATCAAACTTCTGCGCCTCGACTGGCCTCGATGCAACGTATATAGTATAATGTTAGATTTTTTTCATTTGTGCCTCATACACGGAGAGGAGACAAAGGCAAATGTCAAAATATGACAACTTTTGACGAAAAAAATTATCATTTAGGGAAGTAAATCGAAAATAATTGTTTCTTGTACCTTGAAAAGCAGGCACAGAGAAGAGAGAAGAGAGAAAGCAACCACTAAACTCATGCAACCCTTTACAACCTATCTAAATCCCCGTGATGACTTCAAGGACATTTTGAATACCTATATAATATATAAAATTTAAATTAAATTGTAACAATGTGACATATTGGAATAAGGAAATCTTTAATCGCTATGTTTTGTTTGTATTACATGGAGTGCTATAATATTTTGAATGTCATATTAAAAAGGACCGCTTTCAATTTCATATTTTTATTTGTAACTTGACAACAACAACAACAGTACTTTAATATGGAAAATTTATACTTTTAGTTTTAGTTATTAATTATTCGTGATAACGCGAATCACGTTATTTTTTAAATAATTGTAACGATCTATTTATGGAGCATAATTAAAACACCACAGACGATCACATGAAATATTATAAAATTGTATAATTCTAGTCGATACATTTAACTATATTAATTATAGAAGTGTGGTTTCCGCTTCATCACATTATATTATTAAAGTATTCTATTAATATATTCTGATTACAAAGAACCAACAATCGGCAGTTAAATTTCGGAGACGTCAGATGACACCATCATATAATGGCGTGAAGCGGTAAATATGAGAAAATATCATGTTTTTTTCTATAAACAATGGATAAATAAGAAAACAATTAACCAAAACAAGTGGACTTCCTTATCGCAGTCTCTTAAGCGCACTGCAAGCCTGACGCACGAGGAAACTATAGTAAAAGAATGTATGTATGATTGTGTACTTTAAGTATTAAATTAAATTGTTTATTTACTGCTGCGTAACCGGTGCCTTTCTCGGTTCCTAGAAAAACGTCAAGGAAGATAATATATATTGACGATATAATTCGCTGCGTTTAAGTATGTTCTACTAATAAACTGTACCAAGTTATTATATGTAAATCAAATACTACATGTAACTAGTTTATTTTTATGAATAAATTACCATTTCTCAAAGATATTGTGTTGTTTCGAATTTTTTTTTCATTGAATATATAATTACATGTGTATGTAATTATATATATTACATGATTTACCAAAAAAATTGAATTATTTTTTTTTTTTAAATTGTCATTATGGGTGTAGAAGTTTTTGGGGTGTATTGGCAGTGGGCGCTGCCCACCCTAGAATAGTCTTGTGCCCACACCAGAAATGATTTACATACTGTTAAAATCATATTAAAATCATTCAGCGTGATGATTTGACACATGTATTAATTTGATAGTGATCCATCCATGTGCTAAATCCATTAGTGTTAATGCAAAAAAACAAGGAAGCGGATTCCAATCGTGCGCCCATAAAGATTGCGTCTCAAGGATTCTCTTCATTGATCACTTGAGTTTTCCGACCATAAGGGGTTTTTTTTTATAGTTTTAAATTTTGTATTAATATTAGTAATTACGACCGTGAAAATTTAAGTTCATAAACATATATTACAAGGTAGATATATTGTTACTTACTTAGAAAACGTCGAACCCGCACCTCCTGCAAAACCGTCCAGGCGCTGAATGGTTTCCAGGACGCGCGGTTTCGAGTCCCGCTGCTTTAAAAATTTTTAAATAAGTATTTTTTTTTTCTAAGTGTAGAATAAACTTTTTAAAATGTTCAAAAATAGTTAATAAACCTACAAATTAATCATATATCGTAACAATGTATTTTGGTTTTACGCTAAATTAATATAGGTCTAGACATTTTATAATTAATTACAATTTTATTTAACTATTTACTAGTATGTAACATATTCCGAAGTAAAATTAATTACTCAGCTCTTATAGCGCGTCATTGCCATAAGTATTTTTTATAATTTAAAACATAACAAAGTTTTATAGAGCAGGTCCTATAATAGGTAATTTTTTGGATCTTTTGTTATCTTACGTTATGGTAAAATGTGTGAAACTAGGACTCCATATAGTATAATACAGCATCACGATAAAATAAACCTAGGTCATTCAAAGATTATCTAAATAGTGCAATTTACTGCCGCAGTTTTTTTTTATAAAAACAGATTAATATATTTTAAAGAAAAAAAATCACCTAGAGTAAAACATATTTACAATAATCGTATATGGAAATTCCATCTTATTTACAATATATATGGATTTCTTTATCAAATTCTTCACATGATAATATTTATAATATTAATAGACTTACAATTAAGATAAAATAAATAAGATATTACTACGGAAATCAGTTTATAAATTTAATTTTAAATTAATATTCATCCAATCATAAAATGCTAGCAACATACTTATGTGCTACAATCTTTTTTTATCAGTATTTGCTTGTCATTTCCAATTTTTAAAAAATCTTTTGATGTATAAACAAATTACAACCTAATATATAACTAAATTGAGGCCAGTCCTGCGTCAATTTGGGGTGATTCTCAAGTGAGTTCGATTCCCGCTCGAGGAAACGAAATATTTCATATTTTCATTCCTTCTCTCTGGTGTCGGGGCAAAGCACGGACATGAGTTTCACCACTGGACACGAGCTACTTCCAGAACTCTCAGAGTGTTTTAACACTAGGTTCCTCATGCCCCCCACTGGGTGCGGGTGTATCCCGCGGGAAGCTGAAAAAAATATATCCAAAAATGGAAACAAACAAATTATAACATAAAATGGAAATAAATACCAGTATAGTACGTATTACTATAATTATTTTTGCTCTGTAAATGCTTAACAATGTAAAATATGCTTATATCGCATACACATGAGTGTTTTTTATCCATCTCAATCCACCAGTTGAAGACATAACTAGAGTACCGGTTGTAAGTCACCTGTCGCGCTTTAAAGATGACATGTTCTAAGAGGCATACTTCACAAATAATAAATAATCATACTGTGTATCATTTAGTTAGTTTGTTAGAGCAAATAGCACTTTTTTTCAGTTCACGCTGTATCCCGCTTGTGGCAGGGTAAACAGAGAGAACCTTGTATAAAGAGACTTCGATTGCTATTTTCTGCTGAATTCTGGAGGCATTGCGTATTAAGTGGCGGTAAAAAGTAAAAATATTAAATATATCATTGGACTGAGAATTAAACCCACAATCTGTCGCGTTTACCGTCATATCTGTGGCGTCTCCTGCGCCATGACCGGTAAATAGCAATTTTAATACGTAATAACACAGTTGTGGTGGAAAATTTTCAAAATAACTCACGAACTGCATGTATTATGTCATATGCAAATCAACGAGGTTAACGGAACGTAGAAATAAAATCTTAAGCATGAGCCAACGAATGATATAATACATAAAAGTTTACCCATATTATTTATCAAAATATGAGATAAATATATCATGTAAAAACGTAGGTATTTCAAAATAATATGTAAAAAGAACTCTTTATAAATACAACATTTAAATAACATATATATATATATACGAGAAGTAATCAAGTAGAACAAAACCTGTTTTTTTGTTTATATAAAATTCACAAGACATCAAAGAGCAGTGGTTTTGATAATTCGCAAACTACTTCCTGTTTTATATCAGGAACGAAGTTACAATGACGACGTCAACTAGTAGGTAGGTACATGCTTTTTTGAACTTATTTTAAATATTTATGATGATGAATGGAAAATAAATATCGTACCTGCCAGAGAGCAAACCTTGACGTATAGCGCGGCATGGATTTCCGCCATTCTACAATCAATACATTCAGAATTCGGGTGTCAAGACACTCTGTTCCTCATTATGGAGATATTACAGTCTCTGTCTACCGTACACACAGTAGGGTAGACAGAGATCTACCCTAGTGTGTGTAGAATACAGCAAACAAAAAATATTTTGATGAATTTACTGAAATCATTATGTCCGTTTTTGTATATTACGCCATTAAAATGTCGTGTTCATGTAATATTTATCATATACGCAATTGGTTGAAGCTGCATATTTGTTAGACCTATCTATATTACTATATCCTAATATACTTTTATGCAAATAACTCAGAAAAAAGGAAATTCAATGGAAGGAAGACATTTTATTATAAAATAAATACAGACACTTGTAAGTGTAAGACACTTGTAGTGTCCCTTCACTTAAGTGACCCTTCCCGTCCCACTGGAGTGACCCTTCACTTAATTAGTAATTTACGGCAATATAGAAATCAAAGTTAAATAAATTAAATCGAAGCGTTGCGTTTGGATTCTATTTCTATAACGTTGTACGGAATTTAAGTCCGCAATAGTGTATGCTCACTGTATCATAATTATGTCTAATTTAGATGTAAAAGCTTTCTTTTAATGTTATATGCTATTGCCATAATAAAAATTAATAATATTTTATTATGGCAATAACATTTTCATATAATTTTCAAAAATAATGTTGCTTCAAAAGAGTCGAAGTCTATTTTTGTATGAGTATATATAATGAATAACATCCGGCGGCGCCCTACATCCCCTTTATGTAGGTACATTGTATGTGCTAAATCCTTTGTTCAAATGACATTCAAAAGTTAATTTCGCTTTAATAACCCTTTCTTCCTTCGAAGCGATATACCAAGAATATCCACGTGATATTTTATTACAGAAAACAATGAACATATATGTATATGTAGATATTACTGACGGCCCACACGCAGCTTCGACGTATTTAGCCAAATTATATAATTTATTTAGATTAATTGCAGAAATTATATTATTCTGATGTATCAGATATAGTACTATAAGTTTCATCTACATCTGTTCAGTAATTTTTGCGCGAGAGTTGGACATCCAGCCTCGCAGACTTCCACATTTGTAATATAAGTAGGATAAGGTGTTATCACCTACAAGCCGAGCAATACCCATATATGACTTTCATTATAGAATATATATTCTTGGTCCCAACCTTGAATGTTGAATTGTAATGGAGCCCAAAGTCCAATCAGACTCATGTTTAGAGTTTGTATACCATGGATTTGTTTTACACCGTTTCACAGACAATTTAAATAGTATATTTGACAGTATTTGTTTGAAACCTCCATAATGGAGTAGAATTATTAAGGAAAAGTAAAAAAGCGTCGTGGCGCAGGAGCACAATGTGCTGCAAACTTGTGGTTTTTCTCTACATATATAGGATAGTATGAATAATTGTTTCGAACAAGGAAATATAATAATTTTTATATATTTAATTAATTAGCGACAGTTTATCGACTTGTCATGCAATTGAACTTAAAGACACTATATTTCCGTCTTTTACATATATACATGTTATTTATTGGTATTTTATTGTAATTAAGTGAAGAATTCTGCGTAGATTGTAGTCATATGGTATGTTAATAAAACTAGTTATCGGTTCAGCGTGCTTGTCGTAACAATAAACTAAATACAAAATGGGTTACTATATATCTACAATATTTTTCTGTTCTTATACGTCCCGAATAATAATGAGTATTTTTGTTTGTAATTATGAGGTTGATTATCTTGGAGAATATCCGTGGAAAAGAGTACTATATATACATATACATATGTACATGTATGTATGTATATATATACCAGCCATCCGTTTATCATTCGGTTTTTTTTTAACTATATAGAGAACAAATTTATCTTGAAATGTATTTATTTATAATTTTGAATATACTACTAAAGTATTACATTCGTTTCTACACGATTATAGAGAAACGGTTTTATAGAGAAAATGTAATAATTTAATAATTTTCTCTACGCCTTTTTTCATTATTTTTAAAAATATTTTTATCGTTTACCACGCGAAACAGCTATATATATAATATTTTTTTTTTGTTTCAAAAATTGTAATTTGATGTGTAAGCTGTCGCAAGACTCTAACTCGGTGAGAGGCGGTTGCAGCACCAACCAAGTGTACCAACAAGGAAGTGATGGAGAAACCGCCGACCTTGGCTCGCGCTTGCTGGCTTGACGACGCTCTGTTTAGTTGCTTGCTCATCTGGCCATTTCATAACAATTCGTAAATTTTATGCATCATTATAATCAATTATTTGCTACAATAGTTTAAATAAATTAATATTCTTGTTTTTTTTTTAATTTAATTATTTATTACATTAAAATATTAAATATTTACTTTTTTCTCTTAATTGTGTTATATTAAAAACCAGAATAAATATAAATTTATTACCTATTAAAATTGGAACCATTTTTAAACGAGATGGTAGCTGTGTTTTCGTCGATGTTAGAAACTTTCATTGAAACTAAATTATCTTTTTATTAAAATGTGATTAAATATTTGTCTCTCCTTTTTTGTTTACTATTGGCTGAGATATTTAAAAGTCTAAAGGTATATGTAGAATGTATATAAACTTGTAAGCTTTATACATTTTTGCAATTCTCCTTTGTGAATACTATGAAATTAATGTAACACGGCCGTTACTAATTTGAAATTTAGAACAGACACACGGTTGCGTCGGCGCTGAATAATTTCAACTGTCATTTGTAAACGTCGATTCTGATTTTCATATTCAGTATCGAGAATCATAAAAAATGCCGACATCTTTACACAAGAATACGAATGGGTGCCTTGTAAATGAATAACGCGTACTTGAATACATTCTAAACAATGCTTTGTAATGAATGCTTATATTTATTATACCATAGCAAGTGGATAGTTATATACTTATATACATATAGACAGGTATGTAGCTATATAGAAATTAAGAATCCAAATCAAAAAGGAGATCAAAACTTTATAGAATAACATTGGAAGTTAAAAGAATTGACTACGTTTTAACATGAAAATATTTAAAAAATAAAACGTCGTTGAAAGTAATGCCAATAAGAATATGTAAGATGAGATTTAGATTCTTTTCAGCTACTACTTACAAATTAGTATGAGATCTATCGAATTTCATTGTTTAAACAAGTAATTTTTTGAGGTATAAATACAAACAGACAAAGTACTTAGTTTCTTCACGACGATGGTTTACAAAAGTTGTCGTTTTGTGTATACGCGTGATATAAATAATATATATATATGTATATAATTATTTTATATTTCTTACAAATGTCTATAAATTGATCTAATAATATAAACATTTACATTAAAACCAGATGAACGGGCCCCCAGCATGGAATCATAGATAAGCTCATTTGGTATGTAATGTAACCTAAAGTTATGTGAAAAACAAGCTTTGTTTCATTTGTAAATTGTATAAATTTAGTACACTAACAAGACCATACAATAGTGCCGATTGTAGCTTTAGGCTATCTTCGCAGTGTCGTATCTTAAGAGATCGAACTTGCTCTGCGGCGGTGCATGCAAGGAAAGAGGTATCGTGAAGCATCTGGCTTAATTAAAAACTACATTTTATTTCATTTATAAAGAATATTGTTGAGACCAGTTGTGTGATGCGACAGGTTGTAGATTCGATTTACACTTTTCATTCGGTGAATTCCATCATTTAACATGCAGTACCTCCAGAATTCAGCGGAAAGCGGAAAATGGAGTGTCTTAACACTAGGCTCCTTCTTAATGCGAGATACAGAGTGCAGCTGAGAAAAAATATTGCAGTAAACCACTCACAAAAAGGGCCCTCTGTTTAACTTAAAGCTTAATGTGATTGTTTTCAGTAAATATCTATACAAATCTTTCACGTCGTAAGTACATTTGATATAAAGTTTTCGTAAGTTTATATTATTATATATCTACATTTTATACTAATTGTTCGTCTGTACTTCTTTTGTATAGGTAAGTAAGTATAAAATTACGAAGAAGAGTTCTCTTGCAGGAAGGTCTTGAGCAAGTTTCGTGTTATATATCTTAAACCATTTCCGACTTATATTTGCATTTCCTATCTTACCGGGTTCCTTAAATAAACTTCAAAACGTTTATCAAGTTATCGCGTCAACTCGACACATTAAGCGTTCTGTGTTTGCCTTGTGAATTGATAAGCATGCGGGGCGTAATCGATATAGGTACCTCGTACCTCGTAGGTACCTTTACTGTGTTGTCTAAATAAAGTTTAAAATTTAATCAATAGTTATAGTTATATTGTTTTATTTTATTCCTGTATTACTTTGGCGTAAATTATCATTTCAAGGAGTCGTGGCCACACTGAAATTAGCTTCAGACGGCAGTGCACTGTTGATTTTAAGAATTTTAATACTTATTCTTCCCAACATAATGCGCAAGAGTCCAGAAAGCCTAACTTCAAGGCGGCCACGATTCGTCGACGGAATTGTAACAACACTGAGGGTGGTTTATAAATAATTGTTAACAAAAGGGGAAAATCGATCGAAACAAAACAAGGTCCTTTACGTCAAAATGTACGCTCTACAAAATACATTACAGCTCTTTATCCTACAGATGGCAAAAGATCAACAAAACTCAACAGATTTGTTCTTGACCACATAATATTTATAAGTTTTTTCAATACAATATTTACAAACAAATGAAATAACAAGCTTTTAAATACGTTATTGTGTCTTTGTCAAGTATTCTTTTATTAGTGCTCTTAAATTTCTTTATTTATTTCCTGATACAGGTATGTTAAATTATAAATAGTTATTTTATATAATATTTAATAATAATATCACGCCGAAGGCTTACGCGTCATGCCTTCACTTACCGCCAAGGTGAACCCTCAGGCAAATCTAGAAATCTGAATTTGATGAAACATTTATATTCGTTAGTTATGAATCGAAATTAAATCTGTATTCACGTCGTATGCAGTGACATTTTGAGCCTCTACCACTGACCCAAGAATGACGGAGCGGTTCCAAGAAAACTTGTTTAATGATGATGTTGCAAGTAAAAAGAGGATAGATGTATGTTTTCCGACGTGGGTGGAAAAGAGATGATGAATCTGGCTTCATTCTCTTTCGAGCTGGATGGCAGAACGTTTGTATCGAAAGTAAAAGTGAACGCTTTTCTGTATAGAAGGTGGTAAACATATCAGAGACCTTGATTTCCTTTATCGGTCTGGTGGTTATTGTTCTCATAACTTACGAAAACTGTATTGACATTCATACTTATCTATCAATCTATTTATTTAATATATTTAAAACATAACTATAGTAACATTCGAAACATTTTAAAATTCTTTTACCCAACATAGTTAGTTTAGTGTACATATATTACTGCATTTTCAACATATGTATGTGATTGTAATCACGAATGGCGTAAAAGAATATCTTTGTAATAGCATGACGTTTAAGTCGTAATGATTCATATTAGTCAATTAAATTTATCTAGACTATTACTGAAATGTAAGTAATTTTTTATTTGAAAGTAAGTTTTTATTCTTCCAAGAAGCCACCCAGAAGTGACGAAGTAAACACAGTTAGTAGAGTTATCAATAATCGTGAGTTTGTCATTTGGGCTCTCAACACAACCGTTCATTTCTTATCGCCAGATAGCCTCGACCTCTTCCCTTGGTGTCACCATTTATCATAAGCATTATGAACCTTATGGCCTATATAATAAGATTGTGATACTATTACTACTGTGCAATGTACTCCTGAAATGTACATAAGCGATATGGACGATAGGACGCCAACGAGGAAGCCTAAACTGTGGATATGATAATGTTATTTTTTATTTTTTATTTATTATAAATATAGCAGTACACAGACATTCATTTAGCTAGGAGTGGCAACCAGAAGTGACAATTTATAATGGCGCTCGTTTAGATTCATATTTTAAACAACCTTAATATTATAAATCAACAAAATTTTAAAATCGCCAATATATTCTAAAAAAAAACTTACCAATTTTATTTATTAAATATTTATTTTATGATTTAGGAAGGAAATAACATATTTAATTACTTTTAAATATCAAATAAAATATAATAACAGACTGCATAATAAATTCAAATGTAGTTTTATATATGGATAAGTAGGTATTCAGCTGATACGTTTATTGACAGCATTCGTTTCCCATTTATTATTTCCGCTTAGTGGCTACGAATAGCGGAAGTGGTGATCATTGTAACTTTCTTAAAAATTGCTACGAGCAGGTACGTAATATCTATTTAAATGCTTTTTATCTTTATTGTTATACTATATACTTGTGGATGTATATTTTCATACTTATTATGTGCTTATATAATTGATTTCTAAAGAATTTGCTGTTTGTAAAAGTTATACTTCAAGGGCTTTGTGTTGCCACTTCATAAAATTACATATTATTTAATAATTTTAGTTTTGCATGGTGGTAAGCATGTTTTTATTTTGTTATTTTTTTTTATCTTTTTAATGATTCTTATAGAATATATGCCTGTCTGTCTTACGTACCACCAGACAATGAAGAGGTCTGTCGACTTATGTGGAATATGCAGTTTTAAATACTCTTAAGACCTTTAATTTTTTTAATAAAAAATATCGATTGAGTTGGACTCGTCCACCGAGGGTTCTACGGAACCTCCCTAAATTTGTGCGGCAATTTATATATATATCTCAATTTTAACCAACTTTTGTAAGAGAGAGAGAAAACAAGTGACCTTATAAAGGTTGCGTTTTTCTTTTAAGGTACAGAACCCTAAAAAGGAATAAATATTAAATAGCGTAAATAAATGCTTATAAATTTTCTTTACATTTGATAAGATTAGATTATTATTAGTAGTAATATAACTTTTGAGGCCATTCGTGCTGTAGGGGCACGAATGGCGTGAGCATGTAAGCGCGATATATTGTGAGTTCGATTTCCACTCGAGGAAATGAAATATTTAATATTTTTATTTCCTCGCTCTGGTAACGAACCATGGTTCCTTTTGCCTACCCTGCTATATGAGAGATACAGCATGAAACTAACATAAGTTTAATAAAAGTAAAAGTAGGTGCTACTTATCTACTTTTAAAAATAAAGCACGGTTACCGCATCCGTATCATCCTAGTGTAGAACTGTAAACTACTACTCGCCGAAGTTTAACAACTACATTATCGCATATATACACTGTATTATTGAATATTCCATGCTAACTTCTATATACGTACACTAGTAAGCATTTAACTTACGTAACCAATTCAAAATATTACTAAGTTAATTAGATTAGTTTAATTATATGTTGTAGCAATTTAATATAAATAAAATATATAAATCAGCTTCTTGGTGTATCCTGCATACAGCATGCTACCCTGCAGAGGAAACGTCGAGTAGGAATTACACCCACAATCAAACTTGCGTTTAGAGTCATAAACTTGTGCCCCTGCGCAGGGGCGCCACTATTATAGGTGACAAATTCAAACCGATACTATAATTATTATAAGAGTTTATCAGATTAATTTAACTACTTACATGTTATAGCAAAAAAATAACTTAAATAGAATTATTGTTACAGATTGAAATCTTAATTAATAATAGTAGCAACACAAAAACATACTCTATGTTCATTACGTAACAATTCAAAAGCTACGACTATTTATTAAATATATTAAAAATATAAGAAGTAAAGCAATTGTAGATTTAAAAATAACACTTGTTTACGCTAGAAACTCTACTCTGTTGGTAAATGCCGTGGAGCAGGATTATTTTCGCTCAAAGGGACGAGCTAAATGTAGTTCAAGAGTTCTCGGAAAGCGATGGTCGGCGGTGGTCGCCTCGGGCCTTTTGTTTTTGAACGTGACTCGCGATTTAGATGCACGCAAATTAGCTGTATTAAATTTGGCCGAATGATATTTGTAGTTTATACTTCGTTTCGGGCACGATTTTCGTTATGTATAATAATAATCCGAATAAACAATAGATTTGAGTACCGTGTTGAGTAGCGTAACTCAACGTCGCACTTCACCTCGTCACCACAGTAAGGAAATGAAAACATTAAATATTTCATTCGCCCGAGTGGAAATCGAAACCATTGCTTTGCGCCTCGGTGGAATTATTCCTTGTAATTAATCTTATATATGGCACCATTGCTAATATTAATAAATAAAAAATTAATTAGGTAAAAGGGCTTCAGAAAAAAGCTCGAGATCTCCAATTTTCATACGGGACACTTATTGGACGAGCCCAACTCACGCTTGTCCAGTTTTTATCAATCTAAGTTACAAGGTGTTTAAACAAAAAAAAAACAAACTTGCTTATTATTCTGAGTGCTCAGTACGACGGTGTTTGTGATTGGACTTAAGTGGCTATAATAACTGCCACTATAATTATCATATTGTAGTCATGTTATTACACTATAAATCTATTTTGGAGTCCACCCTTCTTTAAATAGCCCGCTCGAGGGGAGAACTAGATTGGCACACCGCCATAAGTTAGATGCGGGTTCACTTCCCTTGTGGAACAAATTCTGTTTTTATTGACATGAACGGTCGTTGGTGGCATATTGATTTTGCTTAGATAAGTGAAGAATTATTACGAATATACACGGGTACTATACAGTGCACTAAAATTGACGGATCGAGTGTTTTTAACCTGCAAATAGGTTCCCTCTGCCTACCCTGCTGTGTTCGGGATACAGCGTGAAGCTGTAATAATTTTTGATTACATTAAATTGTAGGTTTTATTTTGTAACACAAGTTTTTTGATTTGTGTGTCTATTAACGACATAATATTTGTTGTTTAATTATATCGACAGGTTCTATTTAATGTAATTTAGCATTTACATTAGGTATATGGAATCTATAAAGATTTATAATAAAAAATTACTACATTAAATCAGCTTTACGCTGTGCCCCAGAGGGAACCTAGTGTTAAGACAGTCCTCGACAATTCTGGAGGCATTTCTTGTGTGTCACCCAACACAAATAACCAGTCGTATTTTATACGTGATAGATTTTTAGCTTCACGCTGTATCCCGTGTGTGGCAGGATATACAGAGGGAGTCTAGTGTTAAAACACTTCGCGTCCCACATCCACCGAATTCTGGAGAATTCTCCATGACTGGGCTATTAGTGATAATAAAATATTTAAATTAAATTATGGTTGGTAAACTTTGATAGCTATTTGATGGTGTGAAAATTAGTTTCATGTGGAGGGCGTGAGTGAAAGCAATAAGCCGTTAACCGAGTTTATCATATGTTATTAGCACCGGCTCTCCAACCGTAAGGGCTAAGGGCTGGCCACCCCTAAATAAGGTAATCTGTGTTGGGGGCAAGATATGCGGGTTCCGATGAGTTTTAACTCACTCTTTAATAATTGATTTAATTTAGTATATCAAGCTCTATATATAACTATATAAGGCTCAAAACTACATATCTAGTTTTTCGAATAAACGCATTGCAATCTGTTATTAATGTGGAAATCAAAACAGGGTAGATTGACGCCATGGGAACTTGACGTGGGATCGTGATGGCTTCATAAATTTATTTTTATTATCATTATCGGAATAACCACAGTTCGTGATTTCAATTGAACATAGACCTTTTTTTAATGATCTTTAAATATATATGTTTATATACACTATCTATCTATGTATATTCTTAAAAAATATATATGTATACATAATAAAATGTTGACATTTCGAGGCGTCATCAGAACATCGCGATGGATATGCGTTCGAATTTTAATCAAAGCAACCACGGAAGAGCATGCTTTCAGATATATCCTAATGCCGTGTCCTTCATATTTCTTTAGATAAAAAAAAACTATAAACGTTCGCCAGCGATGGATGCGGAAACGAACAGACAATGTGACATAAATATATTAGTGTTAGACCCTTCCGTGTTCCTTACACGTTCTAACGACACGCCTTAAGAGATTGCCTTCATTTTTCCTTATACTTTAGTATAATTAATATAATTTGCATTCGTTAAATATATATTATACTTATTTGGTATGTGGTATCTTATATTTTTGCTTTAAAATCAATACTTTTTAACACGAAATAATACATTTTATATTATTAATAAGTAAAAGTTATATAAATTAAAACTCTATTTTGGACACTGTTTTGGAGTGGTTGATACTTCACTTCGCTTCACTGATATTTCAAATAAGTTACTTTCCAATTAAGAAAGATGCTCATAAGCATCACTTTATGTCTGATTTGGTAAACGCGCATTGGTAAATTTAACATTATAAAAAAAACAATTATAAAAAAAGATGTGTACACGCAGTGTATTCCACACTCGAGATATGATTGTAATTTATATATATTTAATATATATATTTTTTTAGAATTATATTAGAATAATATTTATAAGTATTACAATCAATTAGATTCTTTTGATGGAGGGGGTGATCCACTACATTTAACGGTCACGCTCTCACCCTTTGTCAAAGGTTAAGATACTTAGTTATTACATTAGGGTAGATTGCTCAGCCAACTACTCTAGAAAAAATGTTATAATATGAGAATACACATATATTGTATGATTGTTTTATTTAATTTTTGAATGGGAATCAAACTCACAACCTATTGCGTTTATAGTCACACTTCGTGCCCTTGTGCCACGACTGGCCTCAATTAATTTATTATATTTAAATTAAATTAAATGATAATAATATTCCTGATATTTTTCACAAACTGTATTAAAAGACTGTTACCATGATAGTTGAGAGTTCCATCTTCGCCGTGAGGATGAATTATTTTCATTTCTCCTTTCTGGTAGAACGCGAACAACGGAGTGTCTTTACACTCTGTCTATCCTGCTATATGCGTGATAAAAGGTGAAGCTAAAAAAAATACTTGTACTAAATACTATCTCAATGTCACATTAACTTATGTTTATATGAAAAACATTCGATGATGTATTTTTTTCATGTTTCCAAATCTGATGCAATCTTCTACAAATTCCGTTAAAATATCAAGGAAAGCTATACCTCCTCAGTAGCATGAGGCAATATTTATTTATATATAATTAACAAAAACAAGGATAAGAATTTATGTTCTCGTTTTAGATCAACCGATCGAAAACGAGTTCTTTTTTTCCAAAAAGTTATAAAAAGTTCCATTTCCAATATTGAATACAACATACTTAACTGCTGTTAATGTTATTTTATATGACAAAACATAAACATTTTAGAATACCTTTGCTAATTTTTGTATTTCATCACTTATTAAAAACAAAACAAATATATATTAAGCTTTTATAGACGCCTGATTGTGTTACATTTAATTATATCCTTCCATAAACCGTGAATTTTAATGATAAATGATAAACTAAGAGGATCTTATCTCCGAGCGTACCTGCTCATTATGTAAATCTGTATATTTGCAAGGAAGCTTATATCAAGGAAGCTTTGATCGTTCACACCTTCCCCTAGTAATAAAGACCCCCCTCTCCCCCCTCTTAATCTGTAATTGCGCACATTATAGTTTATTTAAACGGTTCATCACGTAGTTTGTGAATGTTTCGAGTGCCGGTTGAAGTTTTTATTCTTTAAATGTGCGTCGTATGGGGGACACGCGCGCTGCACGCGACCCGCATCGCTGTCTAGCTGGGGTGCGTTTTTTAAAAAGAACAATTGGCAAACGACTGGTATTGGATACACTTTATTGGGACGACGTTAAAAGGGACGACGACTATAAAACTTTTATATGGACGCGGTCACGAAACTGCGAAGCGCGGTCGAAACTTTGTAAACCGACGACGGAACAAACGCCCGTCACACCAACGCAACGCAACGTGCGGTCGAATTATGTGAAGTTTTTAAAAAATACTCCTTTCGCTATAAAACTGATGAGACATTCACATTACCACCTCGCTGAAACGCTTTGTTCTTTATATGAAAGTATTCTTACGTGTGTACAATACGTCAATGACCATAGATTACGTAGCGTAGTGACTAAAGTATCTTTTGTGTTAAAAACTTGAGTCATCTCTTTAGTTTCTTTATAAAACATTACCCAGTAATATAACAACAAATATGAATGACCAGTGTCTAGATAAACGTACAATATTATGTTTTATCGTACGTCGACCAGCGTACAGTCGGGGCCGATCGTTAAACTGACTGTCAATTTAAAAAAAATCGACTTTATTCCAAATACAGCAGGAGAGGCAGAGGAATCCTTGTGTTAAGAGACTCCACCCCCCCATTTTCCGCGGAAATATGGAAGCATTGTGTGCTGAGTGGCGGAATTTAACGCCGCACTTTGCCTCAATACCAGAGCGACGATATGAAAATATAAATTTAAATAAAATATATTTAATTTCCTCGAGTTGGGATCGAACCCACAACCAACCGCATCATATAACAATCATACTATGTGGTGGCGATTCCGTAAAACGTTACAACGTGGAGACCGTAGTCGTACATGAATGTATGAGGCTGTACGTAGCTGTGATGTAAATTTAGCTTTATATTCATAAGCTCTTTAACACATGCCTCGACGCTTTGATTCGCTGTTCAGTGTATTGTTGTATCTATCTCGTAACCACCGTCGTCCTTTAACCGATACAACGGGAATTAATCTATTTCTACTACGCTAGTGGAAAAGTTTGTTTTTGAATAAAGTTTTAATATAAGATCTACATCTGGGTTTCGATGTAACGGAGTAGTTACATGTGAAGGGGTATAAAGTGTGACTGCGTGTGTAAACGCGACTAGTTGTGGGTTCGATCCCCACTCGAGAAAATGAAATATTTATTTAAATTTATATTACCATTTCCTCGCTCTCGTGATGAGGTAAAAGCGCGGCGTTTAGTTCCGCCACACAACACGTATTACCTGCAGAATTCTGCGGAAAGTGGGGAACGGAGTGTTTCAACACGCAAATTCTGTCAGTTAACTGTCAGTTAACTTTCACTTGTCCACCAATTTGAAAAAAATTCCATTCTGTTATAATTATTTATTTCCAAATCAGACTATTCTTGTATAATATTTTTCATTGTGTAAGAAATTACTTAATTATGTTTATGGCTTCATAGACTTACACAATGCATTTACAATATTTCTATCAGTGGCATAAGCATATAAACGCGTTGGTTGTGGGTTCGATACTCACTCAGGTAAATTAGTGATTATTTATTAATATTTTCATTTCTTCGATCTGGTAGCAAGGTAAAGGCGCGACGTTGAGTCCCGTCACTCGCATAAGTGGAGAACGGAGTAAAATAAAATAAACAACACAAGCTAGCTATACTCTCTGGATAATCTTAATACTGAATTGAAGTTACACCCAAAACTAACTATCGAAATGACAGTCACGTACGTTTAAACTTAAATAGCTATACCAATTGCCTTCGTCGTTGATTCTCGACAAATAATGTATGACCATAGAATAAGAATTTGACTGGATATTATTTAAAAAATGTTTATTTATTTAATTTAAATAACCGTAATTTATATTTCAGTCGCGTCGTCCGCTTGGATGTTGGTTATTCGATGAATGACAACAGTTTATCTTCCTTTTTAAGTGTGTTGGGCTATTTATGTTGATGCTTAAATGGATAAGATATATTCTTTTTTTTTTTTTTTATGGGAGAGGACAAGGCAAACGAGCGTTCGGGTCACCTGATGGTAAGTGATCACCGCCGCCCACGACCCCTGAAACACCAGAGGAGCTACAGGTGCGTTGCCAGCCTTTAAGGTGGAGATGAAGGTCACCGGGGCCCGGCATTACCTAATGCGAAACGCAGTGGCAAGGGCCACTACTTCACGCCGGTTTAAAATGCCGGGGGTGGTATTAAATCCGGTCGAGTCTGCCCATGCGTGTTGCCATTACTGGCGACGTGACTCTACCACACGTACTTTAGTCGTCTCTTACGACACCGACAGTACCAGGGTGATCCTATTCTAAGCCGGGACCACACGGCTGACTCCACCAGAGCGAAGAAATGAAAACATAAATAAATATTTTCTTTCCTCGAGTGGGAATTGAACCCGCAACCAGTCGATTGTGCAGCACAATTTGTACCGCTGCGCCACGACCAGCCTCAAAATTCATGCTTCTTTTTTTTTCATGCTGAATCCCATACATGGTAGGGTAGGCAGGCAATCTGGGAATCAAATATTATGTCACCGCGCTTTGCCTCATTGCCAGAGCGAAAAATTAAAAATATTAGATATTTATTTTCCTTAAGTGGGAGTCGAACCCTCTGGGGAGCTCCGCGACTGGCCTCCTTTAAATATCTCCCGCATTTTGCATGCAGCCTATTTTAAGCACACTGCGTTCTACACTTCATTGCCAATTCTAGCGATTAAACATGACAAAAATTTTTATGACGTCAGACAGAAAACAGATTTAAATGAACATTACAACTGAGTGATGATTTTATCCACAATCACCACAGCACTTGCGAATCGCATCTGGATACTGTCAAGATATAGCAAAAATGATATTTTAAATATAAATCTAATTAACTTCCAACACCTACGTTTGCGTAAAAACGAGCCAATCTTCGAAATATATTTTAATTGACACACGTTTAATTACATATACATCTAGATTTAATATTGTTACGAACCGTTCACAATACAGTCTTAGTTTTTTTTGCTGGTAAAGATCAAGGTTGCCATTCTGAGATAAAAGTTTTTGCCCACGTTCGTGACCAGTCTTTAAGGATGGTAAAAAAGTGCGTGCCAAATCTTAAATGGGCACAAGTGAGGTGTTGCCATAGAAAAGTAATATACATGGAAGCGTACCGCCGGAAATAATCGTTAACGATCAATGATTTAAAATTGAAAATTGAATAAACACGAATAATAACTATATATTGAGTCCATCATAGAAATTTATTTACATATAAATATAAATATATATTTATATCAGTTTCATTTTGCATATAGCAGGGTAGGCAGACTGAACCTAGAGTTACGAATTACGGCCTCAATTTATATATAATATAATATATCTATATGTAATATATTCTGCTTCGATGTTCAAGATACGAGAAGAATTAACTTAGTGAACGAGCACAGAGCCAAGGCCGCTCACTATATGCGGATACGCCGAACTTAATATTCATTTGCTGTTACCAACCCACGAATAAACCTAACGTCGTATTCACTGTCTATCGTGATATAGCTACGCCTTATTGCTCTTCAAACAAAAACCTGATAGCCGGCTATAAACCAACAAACTGTATCTCTCTATTCTCTATTCTCTGTATTGTTTCTAAAAACTTGAGAGGAATTCTTTTTATTTTTTTTTCAACACTATTTTATTCTATTTTTTATTCAACAATTCGTATAATATAGTAAATTGATAATATGTTGATAACTTGTTTTTTTTTTTTGAAGATAGACAAGTAAAGTGCGTTACGTAGGTACTCGACATTTTATAAAATGCAAATTCTAAAGTAGATACAGGTAACTGATACAAAATTCATTAAAACACGATGTTTATTAAGCATGAACTTGATGTAAAGTATATAATAAATTTTAAAATTACAAGCGCAGGTAAAAAATGAAAACAGCTCCATATAGTGTGCATTAAATAATGGATAAAGGATTTTTTTGTGCGTATTTTTATATATTTTTGACACGGTAAAACTTAAAGAAAACACACAAAATATAAGTCGATAAAGCCAATATAGGACTTAATCTGTTTTGAAGGTTCGCTACATTTATATAAACTGAACATCCCTGATTTAAATTTGCGAAAAAATAAACCAATTCATTATTTTAAGATGGATTTTGTCTTCCATTTACTTAATAGTTCAATATACGACGATTTTAAGGATCCTTTCAATTTTGTAACATCCTGGATGGTCAACCATCACAGATATGATAATCTCTTAATGAACTTGAATCATATGTATGCATCGCCAAGCACCGTAATTATTTTAAAGTTTTTAATTTTTGGTGGTCGACAAGGCGATCGTTATCTCCCGCGGTCATTCAAATGTAAGGCATTAAACAAAAACTATGATATAAATCGTAATTTAATAGCTTAAAAAGCATAAGGGAATCTGTTGTAATTTTAATAAATTTCTTCGGGTGTGTGTGTTTTTTTATGATAACTGTACAATAGTGGTTGGATCCAATTAGTTTATGTTAAACAATTTTATGAAAAAAATATATATGTCAGCATTATTAGAGATATTTTATTCATATCAATGACAATCTATACATATAGTATAACTGTAAAAATGGCACGTCTGTACATTGAATATATTTACATAATAATAATTGAAGGGGTTTTAGGAACAGTAATAGAGATCAAATTAAGAGAAAAAATTGTTTGTTTGTACGCTTGAATAAAACTTTTTTCTTATACAGCTATTAAGTCTAGGCAACATATAAGCTAGGCTAGTTTATTTTAAGCATCTCGATACCTGATGTGGAACCTATATATATAAATATATCTCATATAATTTAGACTGGCTGTTAGGCTGGCTCCTATTTAGGAGAAAATTGATCAACATGATAAAGAGTTTCCACCCACATAACAAAAATTAAGGTCTGAAGTACCTGACGTGGAACCCTAGCAACCCATTTAATGTCTAAGTGACATAAATACGGCGTCTTAGTAAAAGTAGATCAATGCATCATCTAATGTGGAACCCGTTTTTAGCCGTGTGGTCCCGGCTTAGAATAGGATCACCCTGGTACTGTCGGTGTCGTAAGAGGCGACTAAAGTGCGTGTGGTAGAGTCACGTCGCCAGTAATGGCAACACGCATGGGCAGACTCGACCGGATTTAATACCACCCCCGGCATTTTAAACCGGCGTGAAGTAGTGGCCCTTGCCACTGCGTTTCGCATTAGGTAATGCCGGGCCCCGGTGCCCTTCATCTCCACCTTAAAGGCTGGCAACGCACCTGTGGCTCCTCTGGTGTTGCATGGGGTCGTGGGCGGCGGTGATCACTTACCATCAGGTGACCCGAACGCTCGTTTGCCTTGTCCTCTCCCATAAAAAAAAAAAAAAAAAAAAATGTGGAACCCCAACAGTCCAGTTAAACCTTAAGAGATATATATTAAATGGCTATGGAATAGTTCTTCTGCGTGGTCAGTATTGAATGAAATGAGGTTATTATTCTGATATACAAAATAACATAAGCTAGCTTCACGCTGTATCCCACTCGCCACGTTTCGCCTCGACATCAGGGCTAAGAAATGAAAATATTAACTTAAACAAATATTTCATTTTCTCGAGTGGAGATCGAACCCATAACCAGTCACGTTTACAGTCACACAATTGTGCCCCTGCGCTACGACTGACCTCATTTCACTGACTGGCCTGATATGTAATTCATTATTTTAAGCTGTCAGACATCATTCTCAAAATACATTAAAGTCACAAAAAATCCAAAAAAAAGTACATAATTTCAATGGTACAGACATATATATTGTTATATTATTTCTAAAACGAATCTGTATATATAAATTAAAAAGATCTTCGCAAAGATACATAAAATATAATTAGACGACTTCCTATTGTAGATGTAAGTGTGTAAGTAAGGCAGTGGCGTGGTATGGGTACTATTATCTAACAGTGAAAGTGTGAGTGTGTGCGACGGTGACGTAATCACGAGCTTGCGCGCGCGCACCACTCTCACTAACGCTCGTTTCAACCAAACAACTAGGAAGTTCTACGTTATACTCTGTAGATATTAATTTAGAAGGTACTTCCTAATGTTATATTGATAAAATACGAAATTATTTCGATGTTGTAATTTATCTTGTGCGCGTTGAAGTCTTTCGAACTGTCGGAATTTCATTTGTATGAGTTCCATATATTAACGAAAGATTTTATAAAGCTATAATCATAATTCAGGAAATGTGTCGAAATAATATTGAAAAAGATAATAATTATTTAATATTATACCCAAATGAATTAGCATTTGTAACGATAGCTTATAAATTATTAAATAGTTCACTTCTAGTTTCGTAAGATGTCGGCGCTAATGAGTGTTGTTGTCGGTAATCGTTCTACCTTGTATTACCACAGTAATTGTTTGGAATAATTGTTGGTAATTTAAATAATTTATGCAATAACTATAACTGTAGAGATTTGACAAAAATATTTGATTATGGATTTTAAAGTTGACTGGAAATTTAAACTTTTGTCATTAAGGTAGAAACGTAAATAACTGTAATATTATTATTAACAAAATATTTAAATATATAGCAAGAGAACGACAAGACAATAACACTTACAATACATATGTGACACAGTACCTATATATGCTTAATTAAAAAGATTTTTCAAATTTTACCGTTTAAGTCACAAATATGTACAGTTAAAATTAAAAATAATTCAAAGCGTAATATTTGAATGTATAACATCCATTCGTTGCCGAGTAATATTGAAAAGTAAGAGTAAGTAGTATAAGGCGTAACGACTGTTCATGATACAGAAATTACAGTCAGTTCCCCGACGCTCGGAGCCGTCGCGGTGAAGTGAGCATGGCGAAGGTGGGTCATCATGGTATAAAAACACAGAAGTCAGACCGTGACATTAGATATCGGTCCGAGATGGGGATGATATCAATTGCTCGGTGACGTGGACCAATTTTAACCGCCACGGTCCACCGAGCAAAACTATTTTAATTTTTTACTCCATTTTTCTATTATTCCTAAAACAAAAAGTTAATGATTTAAATAAGTTTTTTTATTATGAGTGACTTGGGTTGTGTATTGGGTTAGATAACTTTTTTTGAAGTTACTCCAACGCATGTAACGTTAGATAGAGCTTAAAAAAAATTAACACTGTACTTATATAATATAATTACAAGACAACTCAATTTTCTTAACAGTGTATGTCAACATAAAAATATTTATACAATTATAAATAATAATTCTTCAAATAGAATTTTCGTAGTACTTATCTTGAGACCCTTTACACACATTAGACTCAAGACGGACAGTTTGATTGAAGGCTGCTTTCAAGTACGCTGACTTCACTTTGTATTCAGTTGTCAATCTTTAATGAAACAGCATGATATCCGATAAATGTTATAATGCAAATTGAAGGACTAATACGTATCGCAATTTCCCAGTGTTATATAGAATTGAGAATATAATTTTTGACATCAGTTAGGTCCTTATATATAAACTCTCAACTCTAAGATCGATCTTGAGATATTTATAGATCTATAAATCGAAATATAAATTAACGCAGCACAAGGGTGTGACCGAGGAAGTGAAATATTTACGTTTATATTTTCATTTCTTCGTTCTGGTGTCGCACTCAACACGCAATGCCTTCAGAATTCCCTCAGTCTACCCAGCTGTGTGCGGGATACAGCATGAAGCGGATTTTGATAACCGTTTTCTAAAACGAAAAAATCAATATGACCTCTACATATTTTGCAAGCGTGTCCTCTGATATTTAATTACGAGTATGAGAAGCCGAGGAATGGCGTTAGTTAATCTACTTTCGATGCCGAGAAACAGATTGGTGTCGATTACGTCATAATGGTGGCCGGTTATAATGCTTTAGAATATTCATCCGACCTTTCAGTGTATAACAATATACTTTCGCTTCATAAGTTACAACCTCACAATAAAATGGACACGAGAGCCTCCTAGTTCTTATAATTGAAAACTTTTCTAAATTAAAATACAATATGACCAACTAAATATTTAAAATTACAACAAGATGTATTGTTATATATTTGTAATTTATATTATATTATATCCATGAGAAGTGTCAAGTATGTTGTTTATATGAAACAGAAGTACTAAGTGGGCAGCAATTTCATATTACTTATTATTATAATAATTGTAATCGCATAGGTACTGTGCGACTTGGAAAGATGATATACTCGTAGCCATGTTAACTGCAAAGTTGCTTTTTGCCTTCTTGGTGTTTGATAGAACACAGTCTCATATTGCAACTGCGAATGCACTTTGTAGAACCGTTATCATTAAACCTTACCGCTTTAATTACATTTATTTATAGTTAGTTTTAGGTATTTTACCTATCAATTTTTTTTTAACCTTTAATTTCCTCGAGTGGGATTCGAATCCCAGTTAGTCTCGCTTACAGCCGCACGCATGCCTCTGTGTCATGATTGACACAGTTTAAATGCAGCTAAGAACAAAAAAATGAAGTCATATCATATTACACATAATGACGGCTCTCGTAATAACTTATACAATTCATCAGTAGGAAGTAAACAAAAGTTTCATTTTACACAAAAAATGGCGAACACGTGAACTATTGTAATTTGCTCTTCGAGCAGAACGAGCTTGTACGTTTTTAAATCAGCTATAATAATATACTTCAGAGTCCAAGACCCAAACTATTAAAAGTGAGCCGTCATCCAAACTTACTTAAACTCGTATAACTGATAACTGAGCTTATCGCGTGACACGTTGTTGGTACCGTTTTTTTAATGTGGGGGTCAAAATGATAACAGTCACAAACTCGGACATAAAAAAAAGCTATTTGATATGAGCTTTATTTCTTAAAAAGAAACCGGTTAAGTGCAAGTCGGTTTCGTCCACCCAGGTTTCTGTACCAATTTCAGGATTATAGGTCAACGGGAACTAGTGTTTTTTGATAATGACACACTTGAGTTAGGGGACATATTCACTAGTTTTGTATTGGACGACTCTTTGATATTAATTTCAGCTTGATGTTGGCGATTCTAGATAAATAGTCCTGACAAACGAACAGACGGACAACAAAATGATCATATAAGTTAAAGGCCTTATACTTTCCACCTTTTAAAGTACAGAACCCTAAAACACGTTGCATTCTGCTGCACATGTATATGTAATAATAATAAATATATTCATATGTAATAATAAATGACCGTATATGCGATTATGCAATATGTTGTCATATAGTGGTCTACGTAACTCTTGTTTTGGTGGGTCGTGGTAAGTGTGTCGGCGATTTCGGTCAGTCGATGGCCCACTGCGGTGTATGACATAACATCGCTTCCGCCGTTCGCTCAGTGAAAGGCGCCAGCGAGCGAGCCCGTTTCAACCACAGCTTCGAGTTCGTCACTTAGAATGTCACCCAATTTAAGATGAGAGAATATGTCAATATCAATGTCGTACTTTTGTCGTTGTCGTACTTTTGCCGTAATAAAAAAAAACTAAATATAATTAATATTATATCATCTTAAAATACATAAGTACAACTATAATTCACTGTTGAACTATTAAAATATTTACATTAATTTAAGATCAAATAGCTGTCGACCGATAAGCTTATTTATTATTATAAATTAATAATACAGACCGATTATTATCAAATTTAGTTTGTAAACTGGACGAAATGTAGAATATTAAATCACAGCGAAGTAAAGTAACTCGGTCGTAATGGAAATTGCAAGTAAATGAGTGTCATTTATTATATTATAGCGTTTTGCAATGGACAATAACAAGTCCAGGCACTTTTACTAGCTCGACAAGCACACCCAACTATCGAAGCATAGCCTACCAGTACAATGAACTATGCGCAGAGCCACGTACTTATATACATATACACACCTAAAGCTTACAATTATTAAATATTAGAGACTCGAATACGGCTTCACTCGTTTCAATTTTATTTTTATATTATATAATATATTTTTAAAAGGAACCCTATCTATCTATGTCTTTTGTAATATCTCTCAAAATATATATACAAAGATTCAAAGGAAGTTTGGGCGTGAAGCCGTTACATACAAATTTACATTCACATTTACAATATTAATATGATTGATTTATATACACATCTATATATGTTAACATATCAATGTAACATGCAAATTTATTAAATCTTATGAAATTATGTTAAAGGAACACGCTGGTATAGCAATAAAAATAATTAAAAACATAATGTGGCCTGGCTAATCAAAGATGGTAATTTTACAGTATATTATAGATATGAATATTTCATATAAATAAGTATAAATGTATATATTTTTATTTTTTAATCTTACACAGCTTTTAAAATAAAATAAATAAAGGTTAACGACTAAAATATAAGTGTGGCAGTGGCACGTACCGACAGGCTAATGAGTTGTATTTATACGGTGTTGGTTAAAGCAATTTTGCACTTCCGTATTCGTAACAAAGAGACACGCTGCCGATTTTAGAGCAGTCAGTACCAGTAATTCAACTCTTTATTTCTTTATAATATTACTTAACATCTTGTGGCACAATGCTCTTGTTTTCACTATTATTGTCTGTGCGAGTAGATTGAATCTTTCACCTTTGTATAGTATATAATCAGTGTGAATTGGATATGTTCTTAAAAATTATATTATAATAAGACATGTACTCTTCTTAGAATTTAATAAATAGTAGAAATATTTTTTTAATAAATAATAGAAATAGTGTTAAAACACTCTGCTCCCAATGAGACACTTTTCACATAATTCTCCAAACATTGAACGAGTGATTGAACTCACCGCCACGTTTCCAGAACGAGAATAATATGAAACCACAACTATCGCGTTTACAGTAGGATACATTTAAACAAATGCATCACATAAACACAAACATATATCAATATATTTCATAAATACTGGTGATAAAGGATACAAAATGTAAGAGATCGCGTGTCAAATTAAAAGTGTGTGGTGGAACAAGCGTGCGACGATTACGAAAACAATCACGTAACGCAGAATTACTTATATACGACATTGCACAAAATATCAAACTGTTGGACATACCCCGAACAGAACAGAACAGCTATTACTCACCCGTACCTTGTGAAATTAAGTGTTTCAGAAAATATAGGCAGATTAGGGTTGGTGACTCATGTGGCTCTGTTGTCACCACCTAACCTCGGACTTATTGCCCCAATAACGAATTGACGAAACTCGTAATTGCCTTCGACGCATGAAAAACGGAAAAGCGATGGGACCTGACCTGGAAATGGTTGAGCTCTCTTGGTGTGCTCATAGTTATTGACCTTTTTAACCATATCTTGAACACTGGAAAGATGGCACACCAGTGGTGGCTTAGCTTTATTACCCTTATTTACAAGGGAAGGGGCAGTTTTCAAGATTTTGGTAGTTATATTATTGTGGGCATTAAGTTTGAGTCATACCATGAAGCTCTTCTAGCGCTTGATCGACCTCAGTTTCCACCAAGAGTGTACTATATCTGAGTCTCAATATGAATTTCAGCCAGGATCTGATCGCAGAATTCTGGAGGCACATCATGTGTTGAGCATCTCAACGCCACGCTTCGCCTTTTTACCTATTAAATATTTCATTTCTTCGAGTGGGAATCGAACCCACAAATTGTCGCATATACAGTCTTGCGCTTGTACCGCTGCTCCTCGGCTGATCTCAACCTTTATTGATGTATTTTATATACAGCAAGATACCTAGATATTAACTAATCAAGAACCAGACACATCATGCGATGTTCTGAGAAATAAATTATAAAACGAAAAGTTAATATACATATATATGTAGAGGCTACATACAACGTTGTGTTGGTCTTACAATGTAGCGTTCTGAAGTAATCCGATATTAAATGTAGTCCAAACTTTTTTTCATGATGACATTCTGACCTCACACAATAAGCGAAACTGTATGTGAAAGAGACCAGTTGAGGCCGAATTAAAAGATCAATCATTGTCAATTGTCGTTTGTTAAATGGCCTATTCATAATATTGCTCCAAGAGGAGTAGGACACGAGTTAGATCTTCATATTGAGTTCAATTATACGTACGCTGGTATACCTCGTCAAGTTTATTTTTGTGATATGTTATCAAAGATAAATATATATTACAATTGCTATATCGTATAATAATAAATATAAAAAATACATATACAAATATAAAAAACTTATCAGACGGTAGCACAAGGACGCAGGCAATCGGTGGTTAGGGCTTCAGAGAGACAAGCACCTTATAATACATGTCGTCTCAAGTAATACTGCATCCGGTTCTTGCATCCACCATCTAAGCGATAACCTCTTGAAATGTTGGCCGGGAGTTTTTGCTAGAAAACCGTTAACTGAAACCACTATCGGCACAATGATAGTCACATTGACATCCCCCATGGCAGTAAGCTTATGGCGAAGTCCTTTGGGCGGTATCTTTAATCAATTAAAAATGTTCCCTACGAGCTCTGTAACGTTGATACAGATCCCGACCGTTAATCCTAATATTTTGCAAAAATAAACATGATTTGTTTATATACGAGATTGTATCGATTATAGGAATCTCGTTCAATGGTATAGTATCAGTATTACTTTTGACAAATTTTAAAGTAAAATAAGTACTAAATTTTTCTGTAAAATATGGTGAATTACCAGGAATCAAGGCCACGGCCACAGTGGCAACTCGACCACGTGACTGCGGCGGATGGCGCCAAGCAGGGCCGTGAGGTCAATTAACTAATTGTGGACTTGGATGTAAGTACGCTTATGTCGTTGGCCTATTGTATTTTTAGTCACCTATTTATAACTGAATGTGGACCTACTTACTGTTACACACCTGTATTTATAAATCGCTTTCATGTTTGAGATCGATCCTAAGATGTCGTTTGGTTAATAGATATGTAATTTATAAATGAAATCGTCATCTCAGAGTTGATAGTGGTTTATGATTGCGGGTATAGATTGTGACAAGGGACTGTGCGGCTTATAAATAAACATTTTACTTATAAACAATCCTTTTAGAAACGGACCTATTGCCATTTGGACATTTGGATATTGGTGCCTCGATTACTTTAAACCTAAACTCATATATATAGAATATTTTGTTATGTAGACTTGTAAACCAAATTTAAATGAATATTTTATTAAATTTTGTATTTTAGTTTCTCTATTAGACACTATTTAAATCAAATTGAACTTATATCTATTTAAATTTCATGTTTTACATACTGCCTTTAGTGTTTCAAATATTAAAAGCAAACACAACTATGAAGATGGAATAACTAAATTATTTACATATTTATATATTTTTAACATTAATTTTAACAAAGCATAAATAGATTTATCCAATGAAGTAATCTCACTTATTATGTATTAGTTACATTGCCGATACAAATATCAATTAGCGCTCGCACACGCGCTACCCGTTTTAATTGAACTCTTTAACCTGTCGCACCGGGAAGAGTGCCGATTGTGTTTGTATTGAAATTAATTTAAATATTCTGTTACAATTAAATCGAAATTTGAACGGAGTAACCCAGAAACCCAGTTACATAAGTAATTAATAGACTAGCATGTATTGATTTTGTGTTTCTTCATAAATTAAATAAAAAAATCTCTCATAATATATTGTATTTAAATGTTTTATTTTTATACTTAAACAAAAAAATCATAATAAAATCTACGTATATACGTATGTATTTTTTAAGTTTTTTCTACATTTTCTTACGTATATCAATTGTTGTAACTGGTCGTGGGTTCGACCCCACTCGAAGAAATTTAATGTTTAATAGATTTGTTTGCTTTTGTGTCGAGACCAAAGACGGCGTTAAATTCCGCACGCAATGCACAAAATTCAGCGGGAAATGACAAATGGAGTATCTTTACACTGGATTCCCTTCGCTCCGCTGTATACAGAAACCAGTGTGTCACCAATTGTATTTATACAACAATTAAAATTCCCTGCTTACCTACTTCCTCAAACTTAAAATAATTAAATGTATTAATTTTAATATTAAAATCGAGGCCACCGTTAACGAATAGTTATAATTTAAGCACAAAAGGTCAGTGGGTGTTATCGTCGGACAATGTGGGGTCGGGGTGATAAGGCTATCAGAGAGGCCTCGGTGCGTATTTGCAATACTTCTCTGATGATAATACGCTGTGTTGCACTCTCACTTTCGAAATGTCTAATATAAAAGTTACAAAATTCAATTACATGTATATATGTTGTAAATAATAATTATAGTAACTAACAGATGTATTATATGTTTTACGAGTAGGTAGATACATTCGTAGTTGCTTTGTTGAGTATCAAAATTTGTAATCAAGGCCTGTTATTTTGTAACAGTCAAGGGATCAAGGGATATTTTGTAATGCAGAGTCAATAAAAAAAACATTGGGCCATTGAGGTGAACTGTGTCTTTATCGGTTTAACGCTCTACTCCGCACGTTGCAGGGTAGGGAAAGAGAGTCTAATTTTAAGACACTCCGCTTCCCACTTCCCGCCGAATCCTGGAGGCGTCGTGTGTTAAGTGGCGGAACTCAACGTGGCGCTTTACCTCGACACCAGAGCGAAGAAATGGAAATATAAACTTAAATAAATATTTCATTACCCCGAGTGGAGATCGAACTCACAACCAGTTGATTGTACAGTCACACTTTGAGCCTTTGCGTCACAACTGGCTATTTATTATATTTTATTTTCCTCGAATCCCCAATCTGTTACGTTTACACTCACATTCTTGCCTCTGCGCCACGGCTGGTCTTTGATATTTTTTTTTTATCAATTTAATTTATGTTTTTTGTAACTAATCAATACATCTAAATTTAACCAACGAAAATAAAAGTAATAAAAACACGCTATCACAGTCGCAACCTACTTTGAGATGATAAGAGTAATTAATGAATGGTGTCGATGATAAGCTCTCTATTTATCCCCAAAATTATTATTGTTTATCTTTACAAAACTAAAACACTTTAGAGATAACTTGAAAAATTATGAGATACTATGTTTAGACACGAAAACTTACAAAATAAAATTTCACTCATGTACATGAGGTAGGTTCGCAATTTCAAACCTGAGGTAGAATATCTTAATATTTTTTTTATAACAATTTCACGTTGTACCCCGCGCACAGCAGGGTAGAGAAAACATAATGTTAGGACACTCCGGTCGCCATTTTTATATTATTTTTATTAGTTTATTTTTATTTATTGAATTCTGAAATGAACGCAGAGCGTAGAAATGATAATATAAAATATTTCCATTTCTTCGAGAGGGGGGATCGAACCCACAATGTGTCGCATTTAAAGTCACAAGCTTAAAGCCCCGGCGTCACGACTGGTCTCCAACATCTTACTTGTGGTTAAAATAAATTAGGTAGGCTTTACTTTAAGCGTTACTTTAGCGTTACTTTACTTTAAGCGTTTTTATACCTTACAAGTGTGTATAATAAAAAGAATTATAATAATATGAATATATCATTTAAAAAAATCTATAAGTCTTTAAAATAAGAAAATACGATGTTCATTGAGAAATCAAGCAGTGTAATATATTAATTCAGAGAGCAGAAATGTTTCTAAAGACAATTGTCGAAGTTTCGTTCGCAATTTAGAGATTGTATAGAATGCTTGGGCCTGGACGCCCGCCGGTTATGCAATAGCCGCTGGTCAACTATTTCATTTAAAAAAAAAAAAACAAAAACACATTTGGCTGATCTTAGACTGGCTCTCCATCGCGTCAGTTGCGATTATATATAAGTTATGTGGAATAAATGTGGATTAAACTAAATATATAATTACTAACCTGTATTACAAAAATTTAAAAAAACCGCGTAAAATATGAAAAACTATATTAATACCACATATCCTAATATAGCATCAAGTTATATTTCATATAATGCAACGCAATAACAGTTCTATGGTCTTCGAACCTTATTATTTCCGAACCACACGCGATTTATGTGGCAGCTTAAATAGCCTACTTCGGGGCTGAGCTTTACCAACTTATATATAAGCTCGTCCTTGGTAACATGAGGTTTTGTTTCTGGCCCATTCGGCAGGCACACTTTTTTTGAAGGGTCCCCCTTTTGTTTTAAATGATGTAACCTCGGCATTTCGAGGGACTCCACAAAAAATAAATTTCGGTGATGATCGATCGTTTGTTTTGTTCTAGCGCAACAGGTTTCCTTGGCGAGAGTTTCATTTAAAGTTAGTTTGTAATATTGGCAATATATTTATTTTAATTCGACAGATATTGGAAATGGAATTAGTTACAAGCGTGTGAATGTAAAGACAAAACAGATTGTGGGTTCGATTTCCACTTGATGAAATGAAATGTTTAATATTTTATTTTTCTTTGCTCTGGTGACGACGCTTCCGCCACTCAACGCAAGTGGAGAGTAGAGTGTCTTTACACTAGGCCACCACTGGCGGGATTCAGCGTAAAAATACTACTATTACTTTACTAAGCCAGCATTCCTGACAATAAAATGTAACAAACCCTGCAGATTTATTATGAACACCGCACAGTATAATGCAGGTTCATTGGCGAAGTGATATGTGCTCGACTGGCACGCTCGGTATGCTGTAATTAAAAAACCATTCCGTATTGCAGGTAAATATGTCATAGAATCAATGTTTTATAGAATCTTTAGATAAAATATAAAAGATATATCCTTAATAGTACATAATAAGCAGTCATTTAATGTGTAACTAAGAATTTTTATTTTTTTTAAATTGTCACACAGAATTTTTATAAATTGTCAATATACAAATCTCATATATTTTTAACGGTGCCTAATACTTGGTTTTTTTTATATCAATCCATATCATACATGGATTTGCTGTCGATAATTTATGAATGTAGACTGTATGAAAGAATCCCTGTGGTATTTGTATCATCATATCAGTGAACTATCGATGTAATTATCTTTTATATTTATAAATTAAAAACCAGCCAAGTGCGAGTAGATTTCGTGCATGAAGGGTTCCATATCATTATTTAAAAAAAAGCGATAAAAATATCACTTTTGTTGTACGGGAGCAGATATAAATTTTATTTTGATTTAGCTTACATAGCAGCTTATTATATGTTTTTATAGTGGCAACATAAATACATCATCTGTGAAAATTTCAACTGTCTAACTATCACAGTACAAGAGATAGGTTCTAGGAGAGAGAGAGAGAGAGAGAAATGCCTATTACTAAGACTCCTCTTTATGACTAATAGATTTCCGTTGTGCCCTTTGAGTGCAGACCCCTAAAAACAATTTATGTTGCCACTACTGTTTAAAATTTAATAATCCAATTTTAGAAAACGCAATTTTGCAAGTTGTAATTAAAAACTACTTCTCTATCGTATATTCTATCTATCTATATACTAATTGCATCTAAATAGCCACCGTCTTACGTCATATTTATTTTGTAGGGGTCCATTAAGCATGCGTGCACGTTTGACGACGTCGGTCGAGACAAACCGGTTGCCAGTTTACTCGTGTGATCACCAATATAGGAATTAGTAACCTACGGAACCTAATACAAAATGTTTCTCTATCCTTCTCTCACTCACTCAATAATTCACATTTAGAAAAGGATAAGGATATATTATTATACCTATATATGTATATAAATAATTAAATTGCGATGGTCCGACGAATGTACGATACGCAGATTATTGGAATAGACAGCTGTGTGAAGTGGAAAATTCTAGTGTAATTAGTATGCGTTGAAGCAAAGCATATCTTTTTCTGTAGTTGGACGACTTTTTTTTGCAAGAGTCGAGTAGTTTTTGAATAAATTTGCAACTATGGAGATATACGAGTATGTGGCTTTTTTTTTTCAGTGCAATCGCACTATATTTCGCTTGCACCAGGGTAGGCAGAGGGAGTCTAGTATTAATAAAGACTGCCGCCGAGACTCTCCACTTTCTCTGAATTCTGGACGCATTGCGTTTTGAGTGGCGTAACACAACGCAACTCATCCAAAGAACAAATAAATATATTAACATGTGATTTTGTCGAGTGTAAACGGTAAATAGAAAAGTAAAACAAAAATAAGTGTAATTATCACTGATAATTCATAAAGTTTATTAATATTAAGTCTATAGAAATATTATTTATATGTATTGAAATTCTTGGCATACCTTTTCATCACTTTCTGTTTAAATTTTTTTTACTGCGGCTCTATCTATTTTTTTTTCAAGCTGATTAACATTCATTATATCAATTACTTCAAAGATATTAAGATATTAAACAAAGACCAATATCTCTCACAGCTCGCAATAATAATTTGCTAATAGAGATCTGTAAAGCTCTGTTAAATAGAAAGGAAGAAAGAGCTTACAAAAGGAATTGTAGCAACTGTATGGAATTTCGTCGTAGCTGGATAAGACGTAAGAAGATTAGCTAAAGCTCTTGGACTATTTTCTAGAGTTGGAGGGTTACATCCCTCTACGTCCCGAGCCTTACTTAGAATATATCTAAAAAGTATATTACAAGATTTTACCATTTAAGTATAATATAGGTATTGTTAAGTTAGCTTAAAAACATCCTATCGATATGTAACACAAATAGGTTAATGAGTAGGAATCAGTTGTTTACAAAGGAAAACCGCGGGCTGATTAATAAAAATATTATAATATTATTATCCTTAATGCTTTAATTTTGTAATATTAATGGTAATATAAATATAATAATGAGTATAAATTTTATTGGATCTTCACATTGGGGTTCAGTACAATGGCATTTGAAAAAAAACTTTATTTATTTGTAGGTAAGAATATTACAATATCTTCAAAATTACTCTAATATTCTTTATTTTTATATATTCTGCCCTGTTCAGCTTCACGCTATATCCCGCACACAGCAGGGTAGGCAGAAGAAACCTAGTGTTAAGACACGCCGTACCCCGCTGCTTATTTTTATATAAATAATGTATAATTTGTTTGATACTTAAGTAAAGTAATATTTACACGGTTTCGAAGATTATAAGACTATAATTAGCGGTAACGACGCCATTGTATTAGTAGATATTTATCATATTATGTATTTTAAATAGATTTTTTCCACTATATTGTTAACAAATATTATTTCGATTTCCAATTTGTATTTGAGGAACTTTATTTATTAAAATCAGTAAAATATATTTAAAAATCTAATAAAGGAAGTTGATAACAAATTCATTTCCGTTTTGTTTAATTGTGGTGATGGCTTACCCACTGATATAGTTATAGTATTGAATGGTGAATGAAACTTTAATAGCTGACAGCCTTGTCCTAAATAAGTTAAAGCTGCGTATTTAAATAAGTAACTTAACAAACGATAACGTGTCCTTAAGCTCTAGTTAAGCTGATTATAATACTGTAATAATTTATTCATTAAAATACCTCCCTCTTGTTTTGTTCACTTAATGTATAGATATTTAAAAAAATTATCATTTTAAATACTCAGGTTTTATATAATACTAAATTTCATTCTTAAAAATATCATATATATAATCATTCCTTATTCAAGACATCCATACGGCTTTCAAACTTTATTTTACAAACCCACGCACTCTACAACAGTTTTATTGTATATTTAATACATCATAAGTATTACTGCATCATTTACTTAAGTTATTATTATATGAACTATCTACTACTTCGGCCATATTACAAATATTGATAAATTAGTTAACGATGCTATTAAATAATTTCCAATCTAACGTCTTTAACGCTTAAAGTAAAAACAACAGTTGTTAATACATTTATTTGTTTGTTACGGTTAAGTGTGTAAACAATTACGACATTTTTTCCAGCTTCACGCTCGTATTCCGTATGTTGCAAAGTGAGCTGAAGAAATCTGGTGCTAAGAGACTCTGTCCTCCACTTTCCTCCGAACGACGACGAAATCAAAGTCGCATCAACCACTTCTACATTTACAGTTAGTTACCAAGAGGATAAATGAATAAAATATGTAAAGAAATTTAGTGTCTTTTCCAGTAAAACTCTACGTGACCACCCGGTAGATAGATGCGAATATTGCACGTGTTGCGTTCAATATACAAATAAACCGTATGAAGACGCAATTCACCGTCAATCGCGACCGTTGTTGATTTAGTCAAGCTATGACGAAACGATTATGACTGGATCTATGCGTGTTCGTGTAATGATTGTCGAACACGTAAATCTGACTATTGTTTTACGCACAAGCAGGCAGTAGGTACGCGTCTATACATATAACTACCTACTATTGCATTAAGTAAAACGCAAAACTGGTTTATGTACAACGTGAAAGAAAATGTCTACATTTTGTATAGTAGGTAATAAATGTCTCGGCCTTGAGTTCCGCCACTCAACATGCAGTGCCTCCTCGATTTGGCGAAAAGTGCGACACGGAAGATTCTTAAGAAGAACGGAGTATTTTAACACTAGTTTCCCAGTATCTCTCTGCCTATCGTGCTTTGCTGGGATATAGCGTGAGGGTTAACAACAAGATTATGCAAGAAACCAATGCCATGACTAAGCAAATGTATTTACAGGTCAATTATCAAGTATCTATTCAAACAAATTATTGCAATATTGAAAAGCATTTATTTGTATATACATTGCGTTATAATGCAAATGTCTCTGCTTTACTTCATAAGAAATTGAAGAGAAGGTAGACGAGTTATTTGATATAAACTCAACTTTGTCTAATTGAACGAGAAACAAGAAACATCTTTCCAGCATACAGCATGGTAGACAGAAGGAACATATTGCTAAGTCATTCCGTTCTCCATTTTCCTTCTTTATTCTTTAAATATTCTGAAGTTCAAAATATATTGTCAATATATACTTTTAAAATTGTAAAAGATAATACACTGGAAATGTCTTCAATAACTAGAATAGCTAGCCAGTTCTGCAGGCATTGCCAGTAGGCAAGCGTATTAACACATACCGTTCGTAGAATTTCCATATATGTATATAAACTCTTATTATCATAATTTTTAACCAACAGATAGGAACACCAGACATTTTTATTAAAATTTATAATTACATTTTTTTAGTCTGTTTACAAATTCTTCTGATATATATATAATATCGTCTTATTTAATTTTTGCAAACAATAAGTAAAAGTTGCTTTTCATCTTTATATTTTTGTTGTTTCTTAAGGTCTGACGTATGTTTTTGTACGTGCAAATATTTCATCTTACTTTTTTTTACATTGTCATGAAACTAGGTCCACGTATTTTTAGAGGTATTAAAAAAGAACATTTCATATTCAAAAATATTAAAATTTGACTATAATATGGAAATAAGATTAAGCGAGCGAAGCCGCGCTTGAGTCTCTAGCAGCATATGTAGATACAAATGCTTATTGTGACTTTGTAGTTACGACTTATCTGCATTACACTGAACGGCCGTTCAGTCTAATTCTTTACACTACATTAATCTTAATGCATAAAAGATTATTTATTATAAATAAAATAGTATATTTTTCAAAATTATTATTTTATAAACAAATATAGAATAAAAAAGTGACCTTGAATTAATGTGATATCATGCGTTATACGTAATGTGACCAGACGTCCCGGCTTGAACGGGACCGTCCGGTTTTTCGTTTATCTGTCGCATTGTTCCCAAAAATTCAAGCTAATTTTTCGAAATAGCATGTTGACGTTTGGAGTTGATTACGTTTCTTCGCGTCAATTATCTCTATCCGCCATTGTCACAAGAATAATCGAATAGAATAATCCACTACAAAAAACAAAAAAAAAAACAAAATTACGCCAGTAATATCTGAAAAAAAAATTGTAAAAACGAAAAACACCAATGTCCCGTTTTGAGCTGAAAAATAATGGTTACGGTATAATAGTTTTACGGCAGCGGTACTACGCCGCTCACATCACGTGTTCAGTACCTGGAGCCGGCAGCGTTCGAGGTGATCCGAGTGCCCTTTAAAAGTGCATCATGAAAGGGCCCGACGCGGAATTGAAAACACTTCACTTCTTTGTTCCTTATCTACAACTCCACAAACAATAGCATTACTAACTGTTTATGTGTTCACTTCTTTGTTTTAGCTTAACGTGTCCCGCATGTAGTAGGGTAGAGTGTTAAGACACTGCAGTCACCAAAGCGAAAAAAAATATCTATAAACAATTATTTATTGCTGCGAGTGGGAATCGTACTTACAACTTATGTGTTGTGTCACTGCGTCAAGGCGGTCTCAGATATAATTCGCATTATTATTATATTATACTCCCAATTTATTTTTAAGGAAAATGCATGTTACATTTTCCTTAAAAATATTTATACCTAAAACTTTATCTTATAATTCTACACATGTTAGTGTCGTTTATATGTAAATATTATGCAAATTGTGAAAGAGTTTCACGTATTTCTCAAACACATCTCCGATTTCCTTTGACTAGTCGAGCCATTAAAAGATAAGAAATATGCTCGTTAATTAAAAATAACTAAAGATAAGTATGAAAATAAAACATTTTGGTTGTGACGACGATAAAAATTACATGTAACTATACAATAGGTTCTTAGGTAATTTAATAACAAATTTTGCCACAAATATGGGGCAAAATGAGGCAATGACAGTAGGCCATTGTCGTATTCAGAATTATATTTAATTTCAGCGTGTAACATTTATTAATATATTTTTAATAACACAAAAAGATAAATAGATTAATATTTAAAATTAAAGAATCATTCATTTTTTTGGGGGAATCGTTTTCAATCCACAGCTTTATTTTTATTATTCCATGTTATCTTGGACTATTATAATTTGAGTATTTATTTAAATTCATTCTAAGGAATAAATTCATAAAAAGGCAATATTCATAATAATATGTAAAATTGAGAATGCATAAGTAACTATATGTAAATAAATATCAAATATCCACACAAATATATGTTCTAAAGTCTAAACGAAGCTTAAAACACTATATTCCGGTTGTAGACTTTGAAAGTACCTCCAGTTATCCAATACAGACGAGAGGCAAACGAGAGTAAGTTTATATATTAAATAACGCTCTAGCAAAATGATGTAATATGATTATAGATACATTTTATGAATGGCAGCCACTTCATGAGTGGGTTTTCACTGTACGGCTTCGCGTTTGTTAGCTTCATTACATAAGTATTTGGAGCAGTAAAATCGTTTATCGCACAGCACATTGTTACATTCTGCGTATACCTAGTGATAAGCGACGTCCGCACCCGCATTCGCGACAAACATGGCTGAAAAATCATTGTGTATTTACAAGTACCTACCTACCTATGTTTAGAAATGTTTTTATAAGATTCCATTCACTGACATTTTTTAAATATATTTATTTATTATAGTCCTTTTTTTTCAAGTTAACTGATATGTTGCTGTATTAAGCATCACGGAACTCAACGCCGTGCTCTGCGTCGTCACCAGAGCGAGGAAAATGAGCAAATAACCAAATCAATCAGTTTCACGCTGTATCCCGCACACAGATGTAGGCAGAGGGAACCTAGTGTTAAAATTCCGTTCCCCACTTTATGCCAAATTCTGGAGGCATTGTGTGTTATTTCTACTTTATTCATAAAATATTTTCTATTTTAGAACTGTTAGTGTTTAAAATTATTTACGTTTTACAAACAAAGTTATTTAAGTTTTATAAACTATCGTATAAAATATTATTATGCTCATATTTTACTGCACATTAAGGTAGGTCGTTACAACAAACGTGAGCCACACTGTCACCTCCATTGTCCTTCTGCGTATTTTGTGTACTACCGCACAATAATAACTCTGTCATCTTGTAAGCCAAACGGAGCAAATTATTATTTTCGACGGAAAGTGGGAAACGGAGTGTCTAAACACGAGATTTTCTCTGCCTACCGTGTATATGATACCGGGATACAGCGTGAAACTGATGGCTTATTATAAATAATAATCAAGTCAAGAAGTCTTTTATTTTTTAAATGATAAATTCAATCCCCACCAACGAACTTGGATCTCTCTGAATTAAAATTAGGACAGTATCACAATTCATCGTCCGAGTATAGTTTTAAACGTCGCTCCTGTGATTTATAACTAAGTGTGTAATTACTAGTTACGTTAAAGAACATCTCTCTTTTTATCCTTTCAGTCGGTAATGTCGGCGTATTGCTTTAACTCTTCTCTTCTTTTGTCTTAGATAAAGAAGTTTGAAAGGATTTCTGTGATATTTCGTGAAACTCCGTTTACGACTAATAATAAAGTTATAAAAGTTTTCAAATTTAACTACTTGTACCTGGCGAAGTTTACGACTCGGCAAGGTTTTGTTATGTTATTGTTAATTAAGAACCAAAAATTATTAATTTTATGATATACTTTATTATTTCAAATTTCATAAATAGTAATATTCTAGCTTATTTCAATCAAGTAAATAATAATAATAATAACCTATTATTATTACTAATTTTTAAATGAAACAACTCGACCGCTTTTAATCGCGCATAATTATTATTGTGCAGTTTTGGAAATCTGACATTTCGAAAACTTGACCACAGACTGCTGTAAAGTTATTATATTATATTGATCTAAGATTATAAATTATCTACAAATACAACAAATACCTACAGATATTTAAGAGACTAACCGTCAGCCAAAATTGAAAGGCATATTAATTGACTCGCGGTAACCGAAGTCAATGATATAGCTTTCGAGTCAAATAGTCTGAATTACTCAAGGACTAGCTCTGCCTCTTAACAAAGATCTATATATAAATGTTTATATATTTTTAGAGGTTCTATTTTCTATTTACATACAAAATAATACTATAATCGGCGTTGAGTTGTGATTTTGGATTAAGAGTTTCTTAATAGTAGGCTACCTCTTCCTATCTGCGGGATACAGCGTGAAGTTGAAAAAAATAATAATATATATTTTTTTAATTAAATTTAATTCTCTTTTCCTGCCTCAGCAAAAATCTGATACATACATGTGTGTAGTGTTACTTACTGGACGTCATAACTTTAGAGGTAAGCGTTACGTGACCCGACATTCGACACTCACAGATTACATATAATGCGTAGCCTGGTGATTCTAAGTATTCCGTATAATATATATTTAGATTATAGATAATTATTAAATGAACGACATGTTTAATTCCAATTCGTTCCTTTATTTTTATTTTTATCAAATGAAATTCTCCATTTTGTAATGGCCCCTTAAAAAGTATTTACTTTCATTTGTAGAAATATTCAAGTCTTAAAATTAACTGACCACAGGTCAAAACGAACACCACATGAAATGATAAAATATTCATGCACAAGATATGAAAGTTTGTTTCTTAAATACATATTTGCTGTCCTTGGGATATGGAAACATCAAAATTTTGTCAACATTCCTGATAAATCGTATATAAATATTGATAAATTTATCTTTATTTGTATATAGTTTCATTTTTTTTTATACTTCAGCTAAGATATGATTGGAATACGGATCTCTAAAAATTTATACTTTGTAAATGCATTCGAGTTTAAAAATATTTCCCATGGGAGGATATTAGAGCCTGCTAATTTAGCTACATATAATAAAAATGCTAAATATTATGTTTATACACTATGAATTTTATAATATATTATTATATATGGTATTATATATTCATATAAAAAACACATTAATAAATAAGAATTAATGTGCCAAACATATTATGTATTAATCATACATACATACTGCCATATAGTATTTTTGTAATAATAAAACACAATAAATGGAGAAAATATTTAAACGTGTGTATATTAATTACAAAACATTAAATTAATTGCCATTAATTTGATAATGATACATTATTTATTTGTTCACTAAATTCAAAGAAAACAATCTAACAAATTAGTATATGATAATTATCACCTAGTAAATTAGTAACATGTTGAGGCCGTCGTGGCGCAGTGGCACAAGGGTGTGACTGTAACGCGGCGGTTGAGGCTCTGGTGTCGAAGCAAAGCGCGGCGTTGAGTTCTTCCACTCAACAAAATAAAACAACTTCTCCCACTTTCCGCCGATTTTTCAAGGCATTGCGTGTTAGGTGGCGGTACTGAACGCCGGGATTTATTTTTCTTGAGGACATTATGCATATATTTTATATATCTGTTAATTAGAGAAGGATCACGCTGTCAGTCGCAGCACAGACCCCCAGGCCCCGTAAGCTCGGTGCAACATAGCGCATAACACTAAGACCGTCAAACGGGTTTGCGACCAACGAATGCCATAATAAAAAGTTGCTCGAGGGACGCAGTCAACTCTACGTGGTCTTCGTGATAAGAGAGGCGATTGTAAAGCGGATAGCGTGTTATCTTTATTTCATTCAAAATAAACATAATTGTAAATGTAGGTTAACACTTTAAAATTATTAATATATAATATTAATTCTTGTTTGCATTGATCGAGTTAATTTAATTTTTATTTCATTTAATAATATAAATTTTAAATAGTTAAAAAAGTTTAGGACATGTACACTACAAAGCTATAGAAATAACAATTAGAATTACACATATATACCCCTAAATTAGTGGTAATAGCGTGGTTTCTTCTCTATGGTAATAAAATAATTGCATACTGCATACCCGCGTTCTCGTGTGATGTGTGTTGAAGGTAAAACAAGCGCGGGCGGTGGATACCTCTATTGGCCGAACCAGCTCTAAAATTACAAGTTTTTGCGTTTGTTCACCACTCTGGCCGCTCATTTTTTAGCACTTCCTCGCCAAAATGTTAAATATGTCTATATATGTACTCGCATGCACGAGTATAACACAGCTGGTTACACTTGAGTGTTAACTGCCATCTTATTAACGTATAAAACGCTTAAAATTTAAAAATTATAATAGCATCAAATATTACAATTAGAATTTTTATTTTTTATTGATAACATAAGAATATTAAAAAAATCAGCTTCACGCTGTATCCCGCACACAGCAGGTACATAATGATTTAGTATTGTTTAAATGTGGAAGGATAAGATAGATAGGTCTATAAATGCAAATACTATAATTGAATACTTATTTTCACAAATTGCTGTTCATTTGTTGCTATTCAAGATTCTATTATTTTAATTATAGTTAATAAAAAGAAAACGGCAGCCACTCAGTCGGGACCGCTTTATAGTTATGTAAATGTGAATAAAATGTTCCTTTACTTCAATGTATACGTATATTTTATTAAAAAAAAAAGCGAGGAGTGTGATGAGGGAGTTTTATCAGTTTTATTGTGGCGGGCGTGGAAGAACAAAACAGAAGAACGAGCGCTGCCGACGCCGGCCGAGCGCGCCCGAGCGCGCCCGCCCGCCGGAGCCCGTGCTGCCGCCGCCGACTGCCGGCCGCCTCAGTGCGCGAGCGAGCGTGATACGGAATGAACGTGTGGTGCGTTTTGCGCGGACGTTGACACTGCGACTCCACTGATCATAGACACTTTCGAGTACAAAGTTGGACATATAAAAAGTTTTTATTGGCCAAAGTTTACTTCGATGCAGTTCGCGCAGTTTTGACCGTTTGTGAATTTCCGTATAGACGCGTTTATTAGTGGAGAGAACGCGGACATTTGAGGACTGTTTTGTACATTTTCGCAACTTTTGCGAAATTGTGTTCAAAAATATATATATAAATAAATATATACATCTGGCTTGACCGTGGACGGCATAATAAAAGAAGACCATTGCTCCCGGCCAACTAGTTCCGACTCAATCTGTGGTCACCGAACGAAAAAACAAACACGCATCGGCTTACATTCATTTCGCAAATCACATTTACAACGACGGTTTTCAAAAAAAATTCTTGTTAAAAGTCTCGTGAACTTTATATTCCGCCTTACTTTATATATAGTGAGTCTGCTTACCAAATCGTGCCTTAGTGATCTATTGTACGTTGGAAACGTATAGGAGCATCTAAAACCTGGATCGTAACTAGTGTCGAGTTACTTTTACACAATGTCTACGGCTATAATGCATCAGTCTGCGCTGTTCGATTTTGGTGATCTGTTCTTGAAGGTAAGGAGTTTTTTTCACCTTAATCACTAGAAGTCTAATGATTTTGTTTTTGTTGTTTCCATGTAACTAACTTAGTTATTTCTTCTTCTATCATCAACTTCTTTACACAAATTGGAGTCTTATATGTTTTCAAAAATACTCGTTATAATTAAACTATTGCTATGGCGTCTCGACGTATTTTTAAAGAGGGTAGATTATTTTTCATATCATTATATACATAGATTTTATAACGCACTATAAAATAATATGTAAATATGCGGTTACTTTTTACTCGTCATTCATTTCATGTCAATGTCAATGTTTTCCTTTATAATGATAATATGTAAAAAATAGTATTACCAAAAATAAAACAACTATTTTTCTTACTGTTTATAATAAAAAAAATCCTACCTTATTTTCAATTATATTTTAAAATAATAAATAAAATTATGCGTATATAGACGAATGAAATTGATATTTTTATATGATGTATACAGTAAGGTTATGTAAACAAATATTTACAGTATAAAAGATGACAAATACAAATTGTTCTATCTAGAAATCTAGAATAATTAGGGAATAGAAACTAATAGTTTTAAATGGAATGTTAAATATTACGCCATTAAAAACAGGATAATTAGTTCAGCCAATAAATAGTTTTTTTCTCGAGTTTATTGAACAGATATATATATATAACATAATTATTTCCTTCATGAGTTTTATCGTTAGTTCCGATTGCAATAATAACACCACGGAAATCTATACTATTTCAACTTCTTGTTCCTGTATTTACTACTAAACTGTTCTCGCCCATATATTCGTATGTGACTGACTTTACTATCTGTCAATAGCAAATAATTTTGACAAATACATTTGAAAAATTACAAAAGATATTACATTTCAATTTTGGTTGGTTTATAACATTATAAATAATTTATGTTATACATAAACTTAGCTATGATTCTTTCAATTATCAAACAAATATTTATCTAGAAAAAAGGTCATAGCAAATTAAATAGAAAACAGGTAACAATTCAAAATGACAATTTCAACTTAACCTATATTAATCTTCCTATTTTCGTCTTAGCCTGTCCCGCTCGCCTGTTATTTCTTGACAAATCCTTTTCGAATCTCAGCAGGGGTAGAGAGCGGACTCGGTTAAGTGGTGTGACTGGTGGTATCCATTATACGTGACCAAACCCAAAAAAGATCCCACTCCCTTTCGTAATTAGGATCATATTTGATTGTCAACGTTTTTTTTGGCCCTACACGTTGTAGTAGAGTAAAATGAATTCTATTATCTAACACGCAAGGTTATAAATCGTTCTTTTCTTTAGTACGCTACCTGCTCACGGTTTTTGTGGTTTCTTTATATTGCGTATATAAGCCACTTGCTGCTCGGGGCTGCCCTGTTTTGTATTCCGAGGAGCATGCATATATATATAATGTATGGGGGTAAAGATGCAGGCCAACTTATATACTATAAAATATAGCCACATGTCTTGAATATTCATAAACAAGTTTTAACGAACTCTTTGTAATTTAAAAATAGTTGTGTCTTTAAATATTTAAATGATAATAGTTGGTCTTGCTTTAGCTATTAGCTGTTATAGTTATTATAACATACTATCTTTGTTTTTACAGTTATATTTACTACAAAAATATATTTATAAGTTTGAAAAGCCTAAATGGAATTCTCCTAGAAAACTTTTTATTATTTCTGTTGTATTATATCTACAGTTCCAACTAACTACATATTGTGCGATCTCATAGCGAGAGTCGGTTACGCTAGGCTATAGTCTCAGTGGGAATTTTGAAAGGTGCATCGTAATTCTTTTATTTTCTTTTCAATAGGAAAAAAACCTTTTAAACCGTTGAGCTCGAAAATACACCTACTACAGCAAACTTCTACCTGCTGCCCATTTACAAATAAATACAACTGATCGGCACTATAACGAAATATTTTTTTTTTCTTTAGAATGAGATAAGGAGGCTTTTGTCCTGCACTTCCTTTGTTCGTATAAGGTATTGTTTGCATTTTAAATTTTTTAAAGGGAGGAAAAATCTACAGGGAAACCAGCTAGAGTATATTATTGAAGAAAATTAAAATAGTTATTGAGATTTTCGACATTGACTGTTGATAATCATAGAATTACCTAGTTATTTCTTTTGTTGTTAGTTGGTCAGTAAGGCGTGTAATCATGTGGGGCGTCGAAGCGTACAATCGTGCTGCGCGCGCACGCAAAACGCAATGTGTACGTACAGACATCGCTAGTGATTATTTGTAGGTGTAATGAAATAGTGATTGCAGCAAGGTGCGGGACTAGACGAGACTCTTGATAGACTGTACCGATAATGTCTATGGATATTTTGTATTATTTATAATAAACTATTTGACAGTAAAAAAAACTATTCTACATTTTTTTTAAGTCATTTCACACTTAGGAAACTTTGTAGAGAACGTTAAAAAGACTATTTTTTTTATACGTTTGCTGGGAAGTGTCGAGCTTTAGTATATTTAATAATAATTTAAAAGAAACAAAATATTAATTATATTTAAATAAATATATAAATATATATTAAATTAATAATAATATACACAACAATCGCAATGAATGCAGCCGTTGTTGTTAGATGTGGTGGTCACGCGACACGATTAGCTCTCCACGTGTGCTGATAAAGTCTCTGCTGTGCTATTGCGTTGGATTTAGTCTTATGTTCGCTATATATATATATACGCTTACAAATTAATTAATGCGAATAGCAGACGAGGCATGCGTTCTAAATTACTGAGCTGAACTGTGTGCATGAGGCCAGTCGTGGCGCAGCGGCACATGTGAGTGTTTGTTAACGCGACTGGTTAATGTGGGTTCGATGAAAACATCAAATTTTTCATTTCTTCGCTCTGTATTAAGTTCCTGGGAAACGCGGTGTCTTAGCACTCTCAGACCGCTTCTGCATACCGTGCTGTGTGAAGGATTGCAGCGTGGATGTAAAAAAAAATGTATTTACTCTAACGCAGTTTGACAAGTAAATGTAAACTTTCCACAGATTTGGCAATCGAAATCTCGAAAGATATTTCAAAAAGCCGGTTCTGGCCTCACTGGCCTACGTTTCCCAACACCCAGGCGTTGCAGAAACCTTCGAATGCAGCGCAAACAATAAGTGTTGATCGTGGGAGCTGACGCGGCAGTCGGCATCGCATGTATATAATCGCAGCTAGTATTATTTCCTTGTAAGCTGCTGTGCAAGCGACGTATATGATTCCGCGTGGGGGTATTAGTGCCCTTTCGTCACGGTTGTCTGAGCCCATGAAGCAAATTAATGTATATATTTGTCTGTTTGTTTGTTTTTAATTGTGAAGTGCATAGTTTCCATGATCGGTGAATAAAAATTGCGTAAATATTATGTTTATTGTTGAAGTAAATTGTAAAAAGTATGCAAATACAAATAATAATTATACTCTCTAGGAAACTTTTAACTTAAAACTTAAGTTAACACTCGGATCTGTGTATATATATATATATTGTACCATACGGTCAATATCAGCCAAGGCATAAGTTAATAAA
>JBAIZZ010000273.1:0-81954 GCA_037355905.1 Heliconius aoede
GTCGTTTTTCGAACTGAAAACGGTTAACTTTCATTTCTCGTTTCGTAACGACTCGCCGGAACGGATAGAAGCTATGAAGCTCTAATATCAGCCGCCGCTGTTTCCCAATCTTATTTGTTTTTTTTTTTCTTGATCTTTCAAAAGACACAGCACATGTCTCTTTGTCATCCAATGGCGGAAAGGCGCACTCTTGCATTTTATCTAATCGAGAACATGCTTATTTGGCATGAGATAATTAATTAGCACTGCAATATGGAGATACATGCGTTGACGCAAGATGAGTGTTGCGGCGGTGGTACGGAATGCATCACACGTTGCGCGCGATTCGCACGATTGCAGTTTGCATAATACCTGCTGTTGCACAAACGTGGTGCTATTACAGCACGATTGTAATCCGCGCGTGCTGTGATGGTCTGTGCGCTCGTGCTAAAGGAAGGTACGCTTTCCCGTACTTTTCTCTATATCAATTGTTTATGTCTGTTTATATTATATTAATAAAAAGCCTTTTCTTAGCGCACTCAGTAGGGTACATAGAGGGAACCTAGTGTCATATTATTTTTACATAAATCCTCATCTAATTTTGTAAATAATTTATTATAATATATACGAACACAGTTAATTTTCCATTATTTGTTAAATCGTTCTTGCCATTCTATGTGTTATTCTAAGTCAGGGGGAAAAAAATCTATATTCTGTATTGTGTGTACTCCGACTACAGTAATTCTATTGTTAAAAATTTACTACCTGACTTCCCCTTTGAATAGAAAACTTAAACTGCTCTAAGTTTCTATTATTAAAACTTGTACTCATTACATTATTATTCGTCAGGCATGAAAATTAATTGTACGTATTAGTTATAAGAACTCGCTTCTAATTGAAGCCCCCCCTGGCCGATTTACATATATTTATGCAAATAGAAGTTACCCTAATTTGAAAAAGAGCTGCGGAATTAGGCACCTGTAGAGTGACCTCGTCAGTATTGAATGTTTCATATTCGATACATTGTACCTATACGTGTATTATTAATAAATGGATCCGGGTCCAACTGTCTTAGTCAATGCGATGACAGCTTAAATGTCAAAAGAGCAAACAACCAATTTTCCTCAATTACATTCTAATGAATACATCAGCGCCACGCTATATCCCGCGTATAGCAGGGTAGACAAAAGAAACCTAGTGTTAAGACACTCCGCTCCCCACTCTCCGCCAAATTTTCGAGGCGTTGCGTGATGTGTGACGGAACTCAATCAATGTTGTTTGATCACAGCAAGGAAACGAAAGTATTAATGAATAATAATTCATTTTCTCTAGTAGAAATCGAACCCACAACCGTCGCGTTTAAGTAGGCTCTCCAATAAATATAAATAGATTATTCTATTTCACTAAAACCAATTAATAGTTACTGACCATACATATATCTGTCATTTAATTGGGCGCAGTTGCATTAACGTTTATCACGCTGTTTGCTACAATGGGCACTTAACAGTACACGACACTTATCGCGAACAATCCTCATTGTTGGTCTACGTCACGTCCTATAAACTAAATGCCATTAAATATTTTGCAACTAATACCTAATTTTTTGTTACTTTATTCTTAAATAATAATAATAGTAATAAATTCTTGTTATGTCTTATTATCGCGAAGCGTAACCCAAGTGATAGCTGTCCACTATGTAGATAGTGTGTCAACAATGAAAGTGGCACGCTGGCCGGTAGGTCAGTGTCGCGTTGCATAACCGCCGTCATTCACGACGGGACGGATTTGGGCACATATTTATCTGCACGTACACTTCCTATTTTGTATGATTACAGCGATTAGTAGAATTTGATTGCACTCATACTATTATATATATTAATAAATCGCCCTTAAACTTACTATATAATCGGGAACGTGACGTTCGAGTTTTACAAGTCGAAAAAGTAGTCTTTTTTTCAGCTTTACGCCTCGTCTGTATCCCGCATATAGTAGTGTAAGCGAAAACGAAGAATATGGAAATATTAAATATTTCATATCCTCAGTGGGAATCGAGCTCACAATCTGTCGCGTTTACAGCCGCACTTCGTGCCTCTACGCCACGGCTGGCCTCTCAAGAATAGATAGATATAGATAGATGATACATGGATACATGGACAAGATACATGGATATCTCAAAATAACAAGTATCATGATGAAGCGCTTAGGGCAGAAGAGGTCAATTTTCTCTGAAAGACGGAAATATAGACATGGAGGAAGACAATGCAAGTTTGTCACCAGAGCCGTTGAACTCGGCAAGGTCTTTATAAATACTTCCCGATACAAACACTTCCTCAACGTTCAAGCAATTAAAATATGCTAGTTTGCAGTTTAATGTCGGAACATTATAGTAGTTTATTAGCTATATTAAGATCGTCTTAAACAGTTGCTATAAGTGTTTCGGCGCAGGCGTTGAACTCTGCAAGGTCCTTTGTGAACTTACAAACTTGTACGGAAACTACGATATTAATTCCCCATTTTTTTGTTGCATATACGTTACGCTAACAGATGGTTGAAAACAGTTCTATAATTTATATTTAAAATTTCTAAACTTATTCGGAAAATAGTATAAAAGTAATTCTTTAACATAACCCCTAGCCCTATCATACAGATACCACACGACAGACAGAATTGTAATATTCTTTTTACTTTTTTAAATACTTCGGAGAGCAAAAAAAGGCATAATTATTAAATTCTTCTAACATATCTATTTTATTAACAGTGCTGCAAGTTCATAAATGCAATGTTCATAAATGTATTTTGAAATTGTAGTCCAATGCAGACGCATTGCGTCGATGCGCGCGAACGGGTCGAATAAACATACTCAAGGACTTTAGAAATTAATGAAAGCGAAATTAATTATTTAAAATTCTATTTATTTTTATGGTATTTAATAATTTGCCTTTATTCCAAACTGTCTGTAAGCTCAAATTAACGTAAATGTTGCTTACTTATAGAAGGTGCTTACTTATAGAAGTAAGAAATTAAATCACTTAAAAAAAAACTACCTACATGTTATTATCGCATACCCTTGTATGTTGTGAGGAGTCATCACCGTGACAAGTGGGGTGGTCTATGGCTTGTGAAAAGCCATGCTTCGATGCGTTACAACGATAATCGTGGAAAATTTTAACGAACTTTGCTAGAAACACGTGAGTAGTAGTAGACCTTTATAAGAACTATCTATAAAAACGACGACCACATTGCCACATTGATAAATAATTTAAAAAAATATGTAGATTGTTGACTAAATATAAGACGGAACAAAACATATCCTGTGACGTTAATTGATAACTTATCCAAAACTAGTACAGTTCAGGGGGTATCGTCGCGACCTGCGGGTCCCCCCTGATAACTTGAGCTTGTTGCCTACAGTTTGTTCAACTTGTGTTACGTCATTGCTTTATTTAAAATATTAAATGCTAAAAATAATCAATTAACTTTGTTAATATTTAAATAACATTCTGTATAATATATATATTTTTAATCCATTTCTATTTAAAATAAAACTTGGTAAATACCTACTTGTATAATTAAAGTTAAGACAAGATATTTGTTCTATTCTGTGAAATTTTTCCATACTAAAGTATTTGTGTTAAAAGACAAAAGTTTTTTTGTGTTAAAGTTAAAAGTCTAACGAAGTACATTAATATCGTGGTGTCACCCTGCCCCGCATGAGCTGAAGATAAAAATGAATCTCAGATATTAAAGTCAATATTTTCATATAAAAGTCTATCAAATTCGATACAACCTAAATATAGATTGACTCTTGACATAATAATACGAGAAACCTCTATAAAACTTGTCATAAATTACAAACTTTATGTAAAATTTTGCGCTTTTTTTGTAGAACGGCAATACATGATTTAATACCCACGTCTCACTCATTATACGATGAACGTGTTCATTATTCTCTAAATGTCATCGCGAGTATAAAGGAGCCAGTCAGCGCAAAAATGAACCATTTCAGTTAAATTTATTCAAAAAAGAGGAGTGCGCGTTCAGAAACGGATGTGGCACATCTGGTGCTTGGGAGACATAATATAATAACAAGTAATTATCAAAAGAAGACGTCGTAATGTAGACGCGTTTCGCACAATGTGTCACCCACATTCTTAAGAAATAATTAAATTAACTATTGCAAATAATAATTCATTATTGGAATTACATTGTCCAAAATGTTGTTTTTATTATCTAATAAATTGGCCTAAGAATCTTTACAATATACAATTATCAATGGTGGTAACCTTATATCAATTTGTGATAATCTATTTACGGGCAAAGAGGATCATTAAATAAACATACAGTATGATTAAACTGAAGCGATAGCGATAACTTTGGATAAAAATGATATATTTGCACTTGCTAACAATTGTTTATGAGGTTTATGGTTCGTCTCAATGCCAGCTGTGTTAAACAAGCTTATTATTTTCTTTAATATTTGCGACTATTATGGACGAGTGAATGTTGAGAACAATGATAATTAATATTATTTGTAAAACGCGTAGAGTATTTGCTGATGGGCCCATTCGCCTCTCGCGAAGGTCACCCGCTCGCTCGCTCACCCACGCAACTCGCTTGACGACCGCACAAAGACAACTACGTCACTTAACATTTTCCACCGCAGTCTCTTCCAACTTGAAAAGTAAAAAATAAAAACAAATATGCTTTTAATTAAGATTTGATTTATAATATTGTTATTTTATAAAGAGAATGTGTAGCAGGATATCGTTTAGTTGAAGCGACCTCCAAGCGCAATCCAAATCCTCCAAATGATCTCGAATTATATATGTATAAACCGTTTCACTATCCAAAATTCAATCTTGACACTTGACTCCGCTGTTATTGAATACTTAATTACCATCTTGTGTCCTTAATCTTGCAGAAAATATATGAAATACTAATGTATTTATTTGAAAATCAACTATATTTTATGATTACGTTTGCATTGTCTCTGCAGTTCATCTGCAGTCTGCAGTGACCTCACTCTGAAGGTTCATAAGGAGTCATGTCACTCTTTCTCTATTTTTGCTTTCATTTAGGGTCATATATTTCTTGAATTGCGAAATTGGTTAATTATAAAATCAAAGTCATATAATATTCCACCGTAATGTAAAATTATGTACCTACGTAGGCGTGTTGGCTGAATTAACGCTGTTATTAATCCAGTATTTCTACACGGTTACGACACGGTTGCCTAACACGTGTTGCTCGATGCAACCGCTGCAACACCACCTTCGATTTCCCCTGTTATGACATGCTAGAGTTTACTCGTCAAAACCATTTCGTTGCTCGTCTAATATTGACGTGTTTGTTTTACGTTGATTTCAAAATTCAACAAAAATTTCCACTAGAATGGTGAAGTATTAGGATTATGTGAAAAGTTGAGGTTTTTTTTTTAAATTAAGTTACGAGTAAAGATTGCCAGCAGTAATAAATAAAAAATCCCCACCCGTTTTCTTTCTTGGCTATAGTAGATAACATCTATTCTAATGGGATTTAATAGATTGATTTATGCGCATTAGTTGTTGTAATGCAAGGCGTCTGCACAGCATCAATACACTTGAATTCAATCACTTTCATTTGTTACATTTATTTGCGTATGCGCAAGCATGACATGTGACTGTAAACGATACATATTGTGGATTTGATTCTCACTCGGGGAACCTATATTGCATATTTTAATTTCTTCACTCTGGTGTTGAGTTTCGCTACTCAACACGTATTACTAATAGTGACTCCAGAATTTTGTTAAAAATGTGAAATCTACCCTTCTTATCATGGCTTATATTATTTTTAAAATCTTAAGAAACAATGTGACTAAGTAAACAGCAAGACCAAGCACGCTCAGTGATCACAGTGCGAAGCCAAGGATTTTGTGTTAACAATGCGTAAGAGCAATCTATTCGGATATTCTGGTTAAATTAAATGTAAATTGTTGTCGACTTCGTGAACAGAAACATACTGACTTTTTTTATTGAGATTGTCGTATTTAGTAGATTTCAGTATGTTTTTGATGGTAAAAATAATGAACCTGGGTAAGAGAAAATGTCATCATATTCTATATTCTTTGAAATCTAAAAAAAAAAAAACATTTAATACTGAAAAATAATATTATTTTTATGATTTATCTTAAACTATTTGCTTTGTTCTTTGTTTATATGTCATATATGTATAAAATGTTCACATCATGAACGCTTCCCTTCAAGGCGATACTTTCAAGGTGAGCCGGCAGGGCGAATCGCGTAAAAAACACTGTTTTGCGACATCGCGAATAGGTCGCTGTCGCTGTCGCGTGCATCACGCCGGATGTACTTATTTGTACTATCGACGTTTGTTCACCTTCACGCTGTATCCTGCACGCAGCAGCGTAGGCAGAGGGAACCTAGTGTTAAGACACTCCGTTTGATCCTGCGATGTAATGTTTTATGTTCCTATAGATCTTCAAGGCATATTGTAGTAGACGGATTATAACTACTTTTAGTGTCCGGTTGCCATTTTTTTTTTAAATTTTAGTGCAGAAAATATAATAAAATATATAGGTAACTTGTAGATAATTTCGTTATTTTCAAAGTGCTTCTGTTTTGATTTTATATAACATAAATCAATGGTAAATGTTATACGATTAAATTTTAATGGAATTCGTATTTAAATAAGATAGACACAGTGCGCGGTCCGTGTTTAATACAAAGCAATCTTTGTCAAATATAGTTAATACAGTCCGATACAGTTAATGTTGTTGATCTCATTTAAATAGATTATATGTTTGTACATATTTGTATAGAGCCACGTTGTTTTAAATGATTAGTTGCAGAGATGGCTTATTCAACTACTTCATTATTATCAATTTATAATGACATTATCAACGATACCGAGTCCCGAGTTTGAAAAAGGAACCATAAAACATATGGAAATTGTACATTTGAAATCGATTCAGTGATATATATATATATATATATATATATATATATATCTCATGTGATACGTTCATATATTTATTTGTAACAGTGTTTACAGTATAAACAACGATACGACTGAATTAATGTTCCCCAATTCAATTGAAGTGCTTCATTAGTACAAGTGGCCCCGATTGCTTCGCACATCGAGCTCGACGATCGCCGCGACACCGACGACGCTAATGTTCTATACAAATGATAACTCCACTAGTCATTGTCTTCTCTCTTCTCTTTTAGCATAGTGAATGTATTAAATATATATATATATATATAAAAAAAATAGAAATATTTATCAATTATTGGCAAATCAACTGACATTTTAAAAAACTTTTTTAAAGTACTTACTACTATTTTTCATTCGCTTCACCATGTTCACTGAAGGAAGCAAAAACACAACAATATAATTGAATGCGTGCTATACTCGGATTAAATACTTATAAATTATTTATATAAAACCAGTTTTTAATTGCACTGTGCCGTGTTTATCTCGTTCATGCACTGGCTTTAATTGCTTATATGTGTTTTCATATTTTCTTATTATATAAAATAATTTATATACACATAAGTATGAAACACAAATCGGTTCACAGAATTCATATAATTTTATCAAATGATAACTTGTCTACAATATGTTATTTCGAATTATTTGTTTGCTATTATGTCTTCTCAATATAGAAATTATAAAATGATTACACGGCCGCGTAACAACTTCAACGATGTCTGAGAGATGTGGTTGTAGCTTGTAGGTAACGATCGCATTACAAACTTATATAACCAGTACTTACTGGACGTACACGGTGTACCGTAAAAATAGAAAAAAATTATATAGTGTCGTATAATTATATAGTCCATTTTATAATTTGGGACAAAAAAAAATACTAAACTTTAGTAATTATATTACTAAAAGTGTTATATGAAATGATTTTACTTAAGCTTTTGAGTAACTTGAAAGCTGATAACGTAATTCACAAACGTTTCCGAAGGTACAGAAGTATTATATTGTACCTCACTTAAAATGATCAATTAGATTTGTTTTGTACAAATAGTAACGCCGCCTCCGCCGAGGTTTCCAGGTAGCTGAGTTCGGTTTTACTTTCTTGTAGGAAGTGCTGTCGCTTTCAACGGAGACCGGTCGAGAGCCTACTCGCAGGCTATTCATTTTATTGAGGCTCGCTAGGAGTAGGGACATAGCGACGTACTCTACTATCTGTACTATATATATATATTAATATATATATATATATATATTAATTAAAATTATACATTATTATGTATTTTATGTTCATTTCTGTATGATTTACATTTCTATTTATTAATGTTTACATTTCTTTGTTTCAGGTGAGCCCTGATAACCTGGTCGATGGAGGAGTAACAACCTCTGTAAGTCAATAATCATTTTTGCGTAAAATGATTACGTAGTACTGACCAAAGAAAATATTAGATTTTTTTTATTTTCATAGTATAAATATTTGGTACCTCGTTGGCGACAGAGTGTTAGATCAAAATTTATTACCATTATAATGTAAACAGGTGCAAAATGTAATTTCACTTTTGAGGTCAAGAATATTAAATGAATTGTGAAACTTAATAAGGGGCCTCACGCTGTCTAGTTTGTCGAAATCATTTATAGTCTCCATACATTTTTTTATAGCTATAACGTAATTGGCAGGGAGGGCACAAAACTAAAATATGGTCTTCAGATAACTTTTACAGAATATTGAATATTTTACAGAAACCCATGTTATTGATATAGTATGTCATTGTGTTTCTGTAATATACAATAGCGACACACACACTCGTAAGTTTTGATAACTTTCTAAGTAACAATAATGATCCTTGCCTTGTACTTAAACTAAGTAAGAAAACAATAAGGCTAAATGTGTATTAGTCATAGAAACATATATTTCCTTTGTGTGCCGTTTATCTATGTGTGAGTCACACCATACAATTTGCGGGGAAAGCGGTAGTTAGTGACGGGTAGTGACGCAACAATAAAAATTGTACGGACAAAGGTATTGCTGTAACTTGATACTTGATTGTCATGGAAGTCTAGTTTAATATTACTTCAAATAATTCATGAGAATCTAAGAAAGTCAATAATAATTCAATTAAAACGATAAATAACATTGGAACTCTGGGACGAGTGACCACATTTCATGTACATATTTTCGGTGCATAGTGCTTCACAAACGTTAGCAAGATCGTGAGTAACATTGTTTACATGTTTGGTTCGTGGTGCAAATCAGCGTCGGGCATTGGTGGATCTATAAATAAGGAGGTGCTAAAAGCGGCCCGACGTCCCCCGGACGTGCTTCCACCGCTTTGAGCGGCCGAGGGGTAAACAAGCTTCACTGTTGAGCCCTTTGTTGACGCTCGCTTTACGACTGCTCGAGTCCACATCGTGGTTTATGACGACTCCAAACTGGTTCTGTGCCTTAACACTCCTTCTATCGTCCAACTTCATTCTGATCTAACATCAATGTCCAAGTTATGAAGTTATAGTGTAAATAACTGGTATATATCCTACCTACCCACATTGTACAGTCATAAATTTACTAAAAAAATGCTTGTTTGTGCCTCATGTTAGACGATGTCAACGTACCCGCTATGTGCACTAGGTGATGTTAACAATTCTTGAAACATCGTTCCCGACGTGATTTCCTGTTTGTTCAGCGTTTCGCTGGTGACTCTTTGAAATACATGTTTTCATTGTTTCTTATAATAACGAGAAACAATTGATAGATATTCAAATGGAGGTGAGCGATGGAATTTTTACCATGGGTGGTGCTGTCTGGCATGGTGATCACGGAGCCCATCTGCATGCGCGTGCGTCGTCGCGCGTCCGGTTACTCATCTGAAAGACTATCGTTGTAACACGAGTTCTTTATGTACGATTATAAACCCGCGTAATTTATCCGAACCGCCCGATTTATAATGTGTGGTTGATTTTTTTTATCGTAAAACAGCCGTTATAAAGTAATAAATAAATCATTTTAGTTTATGTTCCAATGATAGTTTTTGTATATTTCTTTAACAACTCGCTGTTGGTATAATTAAGCTAATGATCGTTTTAATTATTCTATCACTTCACTCTCTGCGGGAGTAATCTTCCACTATGTGTGTTATAAAAGGTTATAACTAGATGTGACCAAAAAAGATAATATTCAAATAATGTTATTATAGTTTTTAATTACATCCATGTGTTAAACGTTAAGCCAAATTTGAATATAAGTAGTACACTTTGTACGTTTAAAATTAAACATCGATTATGTCTGTCCTCAGCGAAGCTTTTCCTAGTTGCTCTTTGTTCACAATTTATGTGTATATTTTATTCAAATGTAACCCGCCTTCCCACATCTTTTTCTCTCTGTCCTAAATTAATCCATCCCTTATACGATGTTCTTCCTTATAAAGTTCCTCGTCTCTTAATGTTCAATGTTTGTTGCTGCATTCTCCTATTGTGTAAAATAGTCTCTTTTTTACCGTACAATCTCCTTATTGTGTTCTCCATACAACGCGTGACATTGGCGGAGTGATTAGTGCTCAACTGGCACGCTCGAAGCTCCCTAAATTATGAACTGAACTAAATGTAACCCGCATAATAATATGACAAAAGTTAGGTACGGAGTGTCTTAACACTATGTTCCCTCTGCCTACCCTGCTTGCGTGTAGCTGCAGCTGTGGCTACCAAAATATATTTACGTAAACATGGATACAAATTTTATTAGTTTGTAAAAATATAATATGTATTAATAGGCATTTACACATTTCTGCCATATAATTAAAATATATACACGCCATTTGGGGTTGAAGAGAAAGAAAGATTGAAATTTAATGATTATACTGCCATTATCGGGAGGTTAGCTACATGGAGGAGGGGACTACATCGTCTTCTCTGGTAATTTTCGCGCAATCATTCAATAAACGTGATGGAAGCAGTCGACAAGACCCTCTGCTTGCTCTTCAGAGAAATGGACCAATTTTGATAACCGGTCACTAAAATTATACTCAGTTTAACTATATATGTATATAATGAGTTTATCCTTTGTACGTAATGTTTAAATAATATAAAATATTACAAAATTGTAATTTCTCCACTCGATGTCGCGGCAACGAGCAAGTGTTTGTAAGTCGTTAAAAGTTCATTTAAATATAGAACGCATTTGATTAGAGCCAATTAACGTTCAATTAAGCTACGAGTGTTCTCCCGTTTGATTCCGTCGCTGTATCAATTGTCGCGAGACAGTCTCCGCTCGTCGTGTCGTGTTACAGGAAATTATGAATAAAAGACGCTCCGAGCTGCTTAATGTCTTAAGTGAAATCAACTAAAAAGGTTTTACTCTTGTTCATCGTTTAGGTTGGCAGCAGTGTCTTTTGCGCTTTATTCTACATTTAAAATAGTAGTTGTCCATTATTTAAAAAGTCTTTGTCCAGATTGACTTATTTGAATTTTTAAAATCGTTCGTTTACCGTTTTAAATTGGTCGAAATCCAGAAACCTCAATTCGTTTTCTTTGTAGTTTGGAGTCGTTGCCCTCTTAGGTTATCGGGGAATATCGAAATATTTTTAGCAGAAGTACGTACACCTACGTGTGCACAGCGCTGACAACACCACGGAGGTGTAAATGTTGCTGATTGCCAGAGCAAATATACGCGCTGTCATGGGAGGCTCTCAAAGTTTGTTGACCCTTTTAAAAATAACTTAGATTTTTGTAACCTTGAAATTCATTTTATATATTACGAAATAAAAATGTGGTAACGATATCATTTAATGAAATAATTTCAACGCAAAAATTTTAAAATACATTTTAATTATTTATTGTATATAAAATTTTTATTTGTTTTATAACGAATTCAAGGAATTTAATCTATGCTATTGCGTCGTGCATAGCTCCTCGCCCAATGCATTTTAACGATTTGACGTGTGTGCATTTAGTATAAATTTATATCGCAGTATATTGATTCGTGCTACTATTTAAATATCAAATATTTATGTATTACATCTAGCAAATCATTCAATCTAAAGTAGTAGCGCTATAGTATACACCGTAATGTTTCTATTCTACTTTATTTACCATTTATAATAAAATATTTAGAAATACATTGAGGCTGTCGTGTATATTTTTATTTCTTAGCTTTGGTGTCTAGGCAAAGAGCGGCGTTGAGTGCCGCCACTCAACACACAAAATCTCCAGAATTCGGCGGTAAGTGGGGAACGAAGCGTCTTAACACTAGGTTCCCTCTGCCTACAATATTACTAACAAGTTATAGAACAAGTTGAAGTATTTACTCCCTCGCTATAAATCGTGGACATGCCGTACTGCGGCTAGTGGTTCTAATAAAGTGCCCTTAGTTTGGAACGCAACGACCGCGGCCGCTCGAAATCGACAGTAATTACAAATTTCCCTAGAGTTGAGTTGCAGCGCAATGTCCGATGGAAAGCGCTCAACCAATGTTCCGCTCTGATAAAACTCTAATTTAGCTGCCATTTTCCATCATCACTCGTTGGTCACAGATTCATAACCCTTGCTCTTTTCGCTGCTGGTCTGGTGACTGGTCTCCTCTTTGGCGATTGGCGCCGACGCTACCTTTAGATACACTTTCGGTTTTATTATCAGTTGTTCAATGTAATTAAAACACAATGAAATTATATGTTTTAATGTTGTTATTGGATGTTGACACAAGTCTAGGTTTTTTTTTGTGGCTGACGTAAATTTTTACATTATTGATGATAATTTTTACACGATAACTGTAATTATCTATCGGAATATATACATATTTATGGTGTGTCAAAAATATTACATATTGATATTCAATGTTAAAGTTTTGGATATGTTATAACTGTGTGTTATTTTATATTATATTTTAGAACTTGTGTTGCACAGTAAACACAGACACACACACATATATATAAAACAATATAAAGAAGAAGTTAAAGTCCAAGAGATAAGAGATTATATAAGTAATTTGAGACACCGGTGTCCGCTTAAATATATTATACATGTATGGCATACTTAGCGTCACCAGTTTAAAAACAAACTGTCCGTGTGTTGATCATCGTTGTCGACATAGGCGTATAGTATAGAATATACAATGATATGTCATTCGCATCGTTTGAGGCCGCCGCATACAAGATGTGATCCATCATACATTATGTATAGTGGGCCTGTTCCGCGTCGAGGTTCGCGTCGGCCTTCGCGTCACGCTGGAGACCCAAATATATCATGTTAATTATAGTCAATTCTTGAATCGGATTTACTATTTCAAATTTTTTTTTTTTTTATTTCGTGTATTTTCCTATAATTCGTAATTTCTTTTTGAGGTCGTCAGGTAACTAATATGTATAGATGATGGATGAAAAGTACTGTTAGTCAGTACGGCACACGACCGTTGCCCCTCAGAACGAAGAGTTGGCGACAATTATTTCTCATTACGGCGACGCCACGAGGCGTCATCTTGTGAACAATAGTGTACAATCACTGCGATTGTGCCGGCCGAGCGCTCGTGTCAACTACCTCTTACATGTACACTATTGTTGTAGCGATGTTCTAGAGCCAATTCCGACTACTTACGAAACAAAACGCACCACGTACGCGCGTTAAAGATGATAAATCTCTTTATTTATAGTGGTATTTAACTTGGGAACTTACAATGAAATGGCGTATTTACAACCTGTGCGTATATGTTGTTTATTATAATATAATAATTAATTCACTATCACACAGTGTCGAGTTAAAATCATGAAAATTCTATTCACTTCAAAGCTCAAACCGTATTAGCTGAGGTATACCTAATTGGGAATATTAACCATTTAACGATGAGGCTGTATAACATAAAAATATTACACGTTTAACATAAAGGTTTCTCCGGCAGGTAGACGAACGTCTATTAGTGTGCCGGAGCCTTTTTTAATTCTAGCAGGTATATCCACTGCTCAAAATAGATAGCTTTTTTTTGTGTAATCATTGTTTTTATACAGATATATATATCTATATAGTTTATATTTGATCTTGAAGAAATAACTTTAGAGATTCTTTCTTCTTGGTTACTTTGGCTGTTTCAAACGAATTTTATACTATATCTTAAAATTTAAAGCATGTTGCAAGAGTGTTTTTTTTTTTTTTCGTTTTATTAGTGGTCTCATAATACTTTTAATCCATTGGGACTGTCAATGTTACCCGAAGAATCAAAGTTATCCAGATAGACTGTACCTAATAGATGTTTTTTTTATATTTCAGAACCAAACTAGCCCAGTGCGGATAAATGGGATGAATGGTGCTCTGGGACCAGTCGGCACCAATAACCTCTCTTCCAACGTCGGTTGGGACCAGCACCCGGTCCTCGCGCGAGCTGCATCTGTTCCTGCGCAGCGCGCTCTGGCCGGTCTCCTGACCACCCTGAGTCACCGGCGACTCGAACGTACGACGAGCGACCCTGCGCCTCCACCGCCTGCGACCAGTCGGTACAAGACAGAGCTATGCCGACCGTTCGAAGAAGCCGGAGTCTGCAAGTACGGCGATAAATGTCAATTCGCCCACGGCATGCGCGAGCTGCGCAACCTGCAACGTCACCCCAAGTACAAGACGGAACTATGCCGCACGTTTCACTCCGTGGGGTTCTGTCCGTACGGGCCGCGCTGCCACTTCGTGCACAACGCGGAGGAGGCACGCCGCCGCGAGTCGGCGTCGCCGGGAGGCTCTCTGGCGTCGCTGTCCTCCGGAGGTTCGCTGGCCTCCTACAGTGACGGGTCGCGCTCTCCTCGCTCTCCGCGCTCGCCACACTCGCCGTTGACGCCGCAGTCTCCGCAATCTCCGCCCTCCTTCGCCTTCCGCCGTGCGCCCTCACCGGACCCCGAAGAGGAGCGGCTGCCCGTGTTCAACCGTCTCTCTTCCGCGTTCGGCGACATCGTGATCGCCTAGCTCGCGCCTAGTCCTAAGCTACACCGACCGAGCGCAGTGCCCCCTCGACGTCTTCCAGACCGCGCCCTCACCCGCTCAACGAATGATCTCCAGTCAACCGATGCTCTTATTACCGCCATGTAATATTTTAAAGTTAGTGTTCTGGCGTCTCGAAAGTTTGCGGTGTGAATATAAGTAGATACATCTATTAGTTATTGGCACGCACTTGTAAATGGCACCCTATATTGATAGATATTTATTGCGTAGCTCGCGGACGTCTTCCCGACGCGAGCCTCCGCCGAGCGGTGGTCTTGTAAAGTTAGCTTATAGTGACGTTTTATTTATTCATATTGCCTCTCGGTACCGTACCGCGAGAAGCGCTCGTGATTTATTTTTAAGGATATAAGATAATAATTTATTATTTATTTCGAGTCTCTTTAACTTTAATTTTTATTATTTTTTAGCTTTCGCGATGCCACACCGCATACGGACGAGGTACGCGTCGATGGGACGTGGCTCGTTGTATCAACCTCCGCTCGGCCGGTCCCTTGATTGACTCCTCTGACAACTTATTGTGGACGGGACCGGCCGAGTCGGGACGGCGGTCTAGAGAGAGATGGGCTTAAAAACCTCGAAAACGTTATTCTACTCTTAATTTATAATCTAACGTTTCTTTTCTTTGTTCTTTGTGCTGCCACACTATCGTTACAATCTCGGCCCAAGCGACCTCGAGACGCGGTCGTATCAATCATGTGACGATCATTTAGAAGGTACTGGTACAGGGACTGTGGTACGCCGTCTCCCTTTACGAGGACTTTTCCTTTTTGCATGAAGCGAGCGAGAGTAAACCTGTTTTGAGAGTTTTGGTGATTGTTTTTTTTCGAGCTCGGGTCCCTCTCGCTCGCGGCGATCGCGCTCGGATGCACGCGCACGCAAAAAAATGACAGGTACCCCGAGTTTAAGCCCGTCCGTCTCCCGAGACCGTACACCGATATATACCTGTATTGTAAAATAAAATATAGTAACATAACAATATCAATAGTATATGATGAACGGCAGTAGGTGCGATCGGGTCGGTACTCTCCTCTCGCGCTTCCAAGCCGCCCCTTCGCACCCTCTCCAAATAAGTGCCTTTACTTTATAACAATATAAATCTATTGTAATATTTAATTTTTAGTTGAACGAGATAGATTGATTTTTATTTTTTGTCATCCTTTTGAATTAAATATTCAAATTGGCACAGTTATTAATTTTTGTACTTGGATACTAAGTAATAAGTTTTGACGTAGAATAGTTTTTCTTTTTGAATTTAAAGTGTGATATTTTATAATATTTATATAAAAAAAAGTTTAATGTTTTAATTAAGGGACCAATTTAATGATTAGGGAAAAAATTCTGATGACGCAGCCTTGATACGCTTGCGTGACATCGACAAACTACCCTCACGCCACACGTGAATATTTTTGTAAACGTCAGATTTACTATTTTGTACTGTTAATAAAATACATATATTAACACACAAGCCGTGATGGTTTTTCTTTATTAACTTTCGACGGATAGAACCGAGACGGTGGATGTTTTAATTTTTTTTTAATATATTGATTTCTTAATTCTTAGTTCACATCTCAGATCGAGTCGTGGCATGATGGCCACAAAATAATTATTTGTACCTAACTATAAGTTTTAATTTTAAGCGTTTTTTTTTTTTCATAAAGTTTGCGAATATTATTTATTATCAGTTCATTACTAATTGTAAACCATTGCAAGTGATTATTTAATTTGTTTTCTATTTAAACAGACATGCAAGTACTACGTGTAGCTTAATATTTAGTAATATATCGTCAGTCATTTTATATAAAAATCGTTAGTTTAGATACTCTAGTACCTATATCATTTCTAATTAAGTATTTAATTATTTTCTTAATTTAATCCCATTCGTAAGTTAGTCTCCAAAACATTGACTTTGATTCGACTTCGATATTTCTATTACGGACAAAAGTTAAGGCTAAAGCTTGTGAAGTTTTCTTGTAAGTTCTCTTTATTTCCATCTGCATTTTTTATTGAATTATAGTCAAAAATATGTTAATTTTTATTTTTGTTTTTTTTTAGCCCTATTCCCTTTCTTTTCCTCCTTTATCCTCGTTTACTTTGTATACTGGTTTGTTAGTTAATTTTCATTTTATTTTGTTTGCACTTACCAATAAAACTTTTTGTTCTCAAAGTCAATAAAAATATACAAAAGTATCAACTCTATAGCTATTCGAAATAACGCAACACCATTTTTTTGTTAATAGTCATTAATTCTAATATTGTCTATTATAATTTACATAAATGTAAAAATCTATTTATTTTGATTGAGATATAATCTCAACGCAACAGACAGGTATAATATCAATTCATTGGCAATTGTTATTCGCACTGACGTGAACCCGGAACCTCTTTATTTCACAATAGAAGTATATATTCATAAGTATATATTTTTTTGTTCGACACTTATGTAATCGAGCCACGACTTCGAGAAAGGAGGCGAGCGTTGGCGGTGGGATGCTATAACATTACGTAGGTATTATGGAAATTGATGGTAAAACTCATACTAATTTATAATTAATAAATAGATATAGAAAGAAACATACATAAAGTATTCAATAGAATATAATTTTTTGAAAGCACAAAGTTGCGTCATTAAGGAAAAGATCACAACTGACTAGAGATAGGCCAGTCGTGGCGCAGGGGCCCAAACCGTGACTAAACGCGACTGGTTGTGGGTTTTATCCCCACTCGAGGGAATGAAACATTTTTTAAATATTTTGATTTCGCTCTGGTGTCAAGGCGATGTTGAGTTCCGCCACTCAATACGCAATGGTTCCAAAATTTGGAACGGACTGTCTTAACACTAGGTTCCGTCTGCTGGGTAGGCAGGTGCTGTGTGCGGGGTGCTGCATGAAGCTGAGAGAGATTTATGAGATTATAAGTCGAGAGAAGTTGTTTTTTTGTAGAAGTTTGTCTTATTTTTAATACATATTTTTACCCTTGTACCCTGATAGATTAAAGTGTAAAAATAAAACTTAAATATCGTAAAAATATAAAGATAAACTTGCAATGAAAGTCTAAGCATAAACATTCTTATCTGGATGTAGGTATGTTTATATACAAAATATAAATATTTAAAAATAACACATATTTCCGTACAGATATCTTATTAGTTTGCTTCTATCAGTGTAGGTGCAATTAAAAAGTATTTGACTGCACATTAGTATGAGTTCGATTCTCACTTTGTAGAATGTACATAATGTTGAGTTGAGTGGCGTCTCATAAATAAAGTTAAGTATTCAGTTTTCTTCTCTAATATATTCATACAAATAACAGCACAAGCAGAAACCGAGTAGAGCAGGTTTCTACTCAGGATTAAAAAGGTGTATTTCAATATATATATATATATAATTAAATATAATAGTGAAATAGTAGCTAAGTTAGGCCGTCTAGGCGCCTATGTGTGGCGTGGAGGCATAAGGTGTGACTGTAACGCGACGGTTGTGGCTTCGATTCCCCCTCGAGGGTATGAATTATTATTTATTAATATTTACATTTCTTCGCTCTGTCACCAAAGCAAAAACCTGACTATGGCTTCCCCACTCAATACGCAATGCCTCCAGAATTCGACAGAAAGTGGGGAACAGTGTCTTAACACTAGATTCCCTCTGCCTACTCTACTGTGTGCGAGGTACGCCGCGCTTTGCCTCGACACTAGAGCGAGGAAATGGAAATATAAATTTAAATAAATATTTCATCTCCTCGAGTGGGGATCGAACCCACAGCCAGTCGGTTTTACAGTTACACTTTGTGCCGCTGTGCCACGACAGGCCTCAATATTTCTTTATTATATTTAATATTTTTGCAAGACCAAACCCGTCATAAAAAGTGCTAAAATGCTTATTAATAAGTTTTTATTAGGCATCAAGTTACAATTGCTGGAGCTGCGTCGGCCACTCTAGTAACCCAACACTGAGATAAAGCGGCCTTGACAAACGAATCAAAATCGAGTATTGCCAACGAATTTAAAACGATAACCCTTATTTTGTTAGACATAGAGTCGTTTATGTAACTAAATATTTATGCTATCGGTACAACTTCACACAAATATGAAACGGATGTTATAATCTGGCGCTCATTAAATACTGAATAGTGTTATTATACATATTCATAATATGGCAAAGATGGATATAAATTGTTGAATTTTTGTAAATATTTTACGATATTTCAAGTATAACATAAAAATTTAACTTGTTGTAAATTTTAGAAAAAACCCACTTTATATATTTTGATTTTGCAAAATCTATAATAAAACAAATAAATAAATAAGCTTAATGCTGTATCCCGCATATAGCTGGTAGTATAGTGTTAAAGAGACTCCACTTTCCCCCAAAAACATTAATAAATAATCCCTCGAGAGGGGACCCTCCCTCGCCTCTCGCCACGCCTGTCTTAAATACTTTATATACTATAGCGTATAACATAATATACATATATGAAATTGCAATCGTGGGTTCAAATCTTATAATATATCTCTTGTAAAAGATATAGGCTCCAGCTAACCTAACGCTAACTTAAGTGCAGACATTCCATTGGTATGACTAGACAAGAAACAAAATTAGGTTTAAGCATGATTGACAGTTAACTACGTGACAATCTCTTTTCTAAAATTAATTTACTTTTATTTATCACATTCCTATAGGTTTTTATCAAGTTTTTTTTATTCTTATAGACCTGTAAGCAAAATATGTGACGTGAAAATAAAATAAATCAGCTTCACCTAGGGAACCTAGTGTTAAGACACTCCGTTGCTTTGAGTTCCGTTGTGGAACTCAACGCCGAGCATTTTGCCTTTGTGAAAATATTAATGAATAATAACTCATATCCTCGGTGGAGATCGTACCTACAGCCAGTCGCGTTTACAGTCACACCTTGTGAATTAATAAAAAGAATATTCAAATATCTTTCGATAGTCCGTCAATCCCATAAACTCAATCATATCTGTCATATACATATATATATATCAAGAAGATGAAAGCAAATACAAGGCGCAGTGTTAGTACAGCGATAACAATAATTGCTGCTGGTGGATGATAAGGGGTCTATTATCTAATATTTGTACGGCAACAGAGATTAGATAACAAGATGTGAGTGTGAGTCGTTCGGCTACAAAAACTAGTTAAGTCGATAGCTCACTGGCAATACCTGCGTAAGTTCTCAAATGCGTACGAAATATTTTTAATAACCCTATATCTTTTTCAATTTTTAGTTAAAACAAAGCTTAAAACTCGAGGCCAGTCGTGGCGCAGTGACACAAGGGTGTGACTGTAATACGACGGTTGTGGGTTCGATTCCCACTCGAGAAAGTGAAATATTTATTTAAGTTTATATTTCCATTTTCTGCTCTCTGGTGTCGAGGCAAAACGCGGCGTTGAGTTCTGCCACTCAACCCGCAATGCCTCCAGAATTCCTCCGAAAGTGGAGAACTTAACAATAGATTCCCTATGCCTATCCTTCTATGTGCGGGATACAGTGTAAAACTGATTTAATTATTTTTTACAACAAACCTGAATACTCATATAATAAACAATGAGTAAAATTTAAAATAATTAATGCATTGCAATTTAATATACATAATTCTGATTGAAGTTTTTCGAGCACATTTTGCATTTGTGGAAGTTCATGGTCATTTAGTTGTGAAAATTATGCAGATACCCGCATTAATTTGAATTCGATCCGGTAAATTACGAGTACAATAAAACGATGCGTATGTAGTTGATTGACTACATTTAATGAACCACATTTATTAACTTTTATTAACAAAATTTTACTGTAAAATACAACGTTGAAGAATTCATGATTGACTTTCGCTATTTTTGTAGCGATACCTTCACTAAATAAATAATTTGGTTAAAATATTTCACATATCGTATATCACATATTTCGCAGCACAGAAAAGGAGATATATCTGCTGCTTGATATATTAATTCTACTACCTTAGTTGCTTTGGGTTGGATAGATCTTAATGTTAAACCATTCCGTTCCCATAAATACACTTCTGTTACCCACATTTATTGAGTGGTGGAACATGGCGCTTCGCCTTATATTTAGGTATAATTCTGAGAGACTGTTTACAGTCAGGCAGATGAATACTGAGTCACTGTTGTCTCTAGTTGAAACTTGTTTCTGAATTCTCCTTCCTTTATGAACAGCCGAAAGCATCATCATCATAGGAAGTTTTATACGAAACCACCGCCTGAGAAAAAAAAAGTAATAATTACTTTTGTTAAAATTACATGCTATGGTTGCTCTTATACTAATAGATATAGAAGTAAATAAATAGAATATTTGCTTATTTTAAATATGTGTAAAGATAAAATAAAATATTTTCTACTTTTTCACAAATATATGCACAAACATGACGGTGTGTACTTATACCAATATCATTTACACTCATTTGTTCTAATCAAATACAATTATCTGCCATTTTAAATAAATTAAGCAAAGGAAATCACAAAATTTGCATTCGCTCGAATGGTGAAACCGGTCGTTCCGTATTTATTTATGGGATTAGTCGAAGGGCGCACAAAACGATAAGAAATAAGTATTTTTTCCTCGTATTCAAAACGTGCTGCTTTAGTTGAACGTATGAATAGAGAATTCCAAGAATTTGTATTGCAATTAATTATTGAAATCAGCTTCACGCTGTGAGCACAGCACACCAGCACACCACAGGAAATGTAGAAGAAACCTAGTGATAAGACACTCCTTTCCTCATTTTAGGCCTAATTCTGGAGGTACCGCGTGTTTAGTGACGGAACTCAACGCTGCTTTTGCCTTGACACCAGAACGAAGCAATGGAAGTATAAATATTTAATATCCTCGATTAGGAATCAAACCCGCAACTTATCGTTTAGTCACACTCTGAGCACCGTCCTCGCTAGCTTAAATACGATATGGCTATTGTTTTCTCCTGATTGAACTGTAACGGATCACTTCCGATATGAAATATGAGCTAACGACGGTGTACCACACGTTTTATCTTAAAGAAATAAAATATATATTATTTTTACTAGAATAAAACTGTAATCAATTAAAATCTTCTTTTTAAGTGGTCTAACTAGTTCTGTACACGATAATTGCGAGTCTTATGCAATGACCTGGGCGGCTTCGCTCGCTAGAACTATAGGAATATTTATGAAGTCATTTTCTGTTTAAAGAGTGAACTCTAAAAAACCATGAAACACGTGTTTAATAAAATATTTTAAGTTTTTTTTTTTAAGTCTGAATGTCAAATTTTATATAAATCGGATTTTACTTTCTACCCTTATTTCACCCCTTCAGGGTTAAAATATTTAAAATACCCTTCTTAGTGGGTGTCCACATTATGAAAATAAACATCTGTCCAAATTTCAAGTTTCTATGCACAGCGGTTACGGCCGTGCGTGCGTCTTACAACAGTCAGTGGGAAGTCTTTTTATATATATTTTTACCGAATTCATCAGATTTATTTTTCCATATAGACAATCAAAATATCATGTTCATCCTGGTTATGTCGATGGTTGAAGTGTAAATTTGATTTCTACTACCCCATTATCTGAAAGGTTCAACACACAACACGTAGGTAGTTATTCAATTTTCAATCTAATTTTAATCATATTTTTTTATTTCGCCAAATTAAAATACATGGAGTATATTAGGTGTTACTAAAGTTCAATAACCTCATCAACCAAAAATTAAAGACAACTTGTAAACATAAAAACACGCCTATCTATCATAAACAAAAAATAAGTGCCTCTTATATCTAAAACCATAGATTAAACGTTATTACCGCAGATCGTATTTAAATAATACTTGCACGATATTGCTAATATTAAACTAATAAAATAATAATTAAATCTGACCATATATTTGAGTACGTGGTAGGTATATATAGATTGTATCTTATAATTTAGTATTAGGTAGTTACAGAATGTTAGATTTTTAGAAGCCATTATGGATCTACCAAAGAGAAAGTTATTATTTTCAGTTAAAAATGTATAAGTAATTTACATGGAAAATATTCTATATTCTAAATACAATCAAATATTACTAATAATAGAGGCCGGCCGTGGCGTAGGAGGACAAACTTGTGACTGTAAAGGTGATGGGTTGTAGGTTCGATCCCATTCGATTTCATAACTAAACATTTATTTTCATTTCTTCGATCTTCTAGCCTCTCTCTGCCTCTGTTACATACGAGATACAGCGTGAAGCAAATTATTAATAAATACAACCAAATAATATAAAAATAATATAGTTTATAGCACAACTTTAGTTAAATTGAATAGTTAAAGCTCCTTCTAAAAGTTTATTTATCAATTGTACGTCCACATAGCTATCGTAAAACCATACAGCACATAGAATGTTAAATTCGTAGCCGCGTATAGAGCATATCAGCGGCGAGTGACCCGCTACCGGTTGACGGCGATATAATTTTTACTACCGTGAGTACCGTCGCCAACAAAAAGCATTTTGCCTTTACTCACTTCCGTGTACAGACAGTATGAGGCGCGGCACACGTGTTCCGGATTTCAATGGAGGTTTAGTGACTGATAGGTGGTAACATTGTCTTTTTTGCGTAGACAGTTAAATTTACGTTGTTAAAATTCAATTTTATAAAATTTTGGCCAAATGACTTGGATTAAGCTATATGAAAGGTATATAAAAAATAAAAAATATCAGCTTCACGCTGTATCCCGCACACAGCAGGGTTGGCAGAGGGAACCTATCGTTAGGGCACTCCGTTCCCCACTTTCTGCCGAATTCTGGAGGCATTGCGTGTTGAATGTCAGAACTCAACGCCGCCCTCCTTACCAGAGCGAAGAAATGGAAATATAAACGTACATAAATATTTCATTTCCTCGAATGGGGATCGAACCCACAACCGTCAGATTCCCATTAAGGCACCTTCGTTCATCACGTCTGCACTTTGCCTTGTTACAGCACTTGTGCTGGATATTTGGTTAAAATTTTGTCAACCATCTTTCATACAGATCATTAAGGTAAAGGCACTCAGTTCCGAGGAGTGGAGATTTGTAATTTTTCTTGTCTACAGTAAAATAAATTCAGAGTTTATCCATTCATATTATTTTTTATTATCAAAGAAGTAGGTAATTTAGTCTATATCCTTTTTAAAATAAACGGTTAATTTAATACATTCAATACATAGGATTCGAACTCGCTCTCATATAACTATCATAAGTAAATTTCGACAACAATTATAATATACTTCTAGCAAAAATAGTAAATACTCCATTTATTTTAAATACAAATTTATGATTATTTCACTAGATTATCTGATTTATATTGTAGATTAAAGTAAATTTATTATTAAATAAATATATGATAAAGATTTAGTAAAAAATAATCGATATTTAGCTTACACTAAAAGTATGTACTTAAATAATAAATATTTATATTGTGGGTAAGTGTACTCGAGCAATACGGTTGCCAGCAATTGAGACAAAGGCTCGTAAAGATACGCGGCGTAACGTAGGCTTTACGTAACACAACCACTCTCCCTGTACAGACGGACTGATATTCATACAAGCCAACCAGTAATAAAATAAATAAATAAATCAGCCTCACGCTGTATCCCGCACACAGCAGTGTAGGCAGAGGGAACCTAGTGTTAAAACACTCCTTTCCCCACTTTCTGCCGAATCCTGGAGGCATTACGTGTTGAATGGCAGAATTCAACGCCGCGTTTTGCCTCGACATCAGAGCGAAGAAATGCAAATATAAATATAAATAAACATTTCGTCTTCTCGAGTGGGGATGGAACCAACAACCAGTGGGTTTTACAATCACACTCTATACCTTTGCGCCACGACTGGCCTCTGCCTCGGCCTCTAATAAAATACATATACAAATCGAGGTCACTCATACTGTCATATTTTTAATATTTCTGCGTTAGTGTTCCATATCTCAGTAAATGCATCATGTTCAGTAAATGCTTGATGGGAACAATGGCTGTATGTTTTCACAGTCACCTCGAAGCGTACTCAAGTGAAGCCTTATTATGGGAACTTTGCACTTATTTTAATTTATTAGTAAATACACGTAGAATATGCTGTGCACTAATTAATATTTTCTATTCATTATGATATATTTGTTTTTTATCAAGGCCAAGCGCGGCGTTGAGTTCCGCCACTCAACACTCAATGTTTCCAGAATTTGGCGGAAGATGAGGAATGGAGTGCTTTGAAACCAGGCTCCGCTTATCCTGTTATGTTGGATACACACAAACGCAAATAAATAAATAAATATATTCTCAAAGTCAATATTAATTATTTAATAAAATAAGCAATATTGCTTGAAGACACAAACAGATACTAAAAAGAAACATAACATTAAATAATTTTGGTTTTTTATAATTTTTTTATGTCTGCCACTCAAGGAGATATTATGTATATATGCGCTGATAAAGGACATTTAATATAGACACAATACCAAAGAATAACATTCATATAGAATTTCGTGTGAAGTATGTAGGATGTACGTTATTTATTATATATTAATATTATTATAACTTCTTCATAATTCTATATACCTAGCCTATGTTATGACAATACTTTTTAAAAATATACTCAATAATAATATACTTAGTGAACTCAATTATAGCAATAACATAAAAATTCTATACGTAACAATTTACGCTGTAACTTTTAAGGACAACGTATTTTATGCCTTACATATATATTAGTTAACACGTCAAATGGCATTCCCTTTTACATTGTAAGTGGAAGTGTAAATAGTAAATTATATATGGTTCATTTATTTCATCAGCTCCACGCTGTATCCCGTAAATAGGCAGATTGAACCTGGGAACGAAGTGCACTTCCGTACCTCACTTTCCACAGTATTCTGGAGTCATTGCGTGTCGAATGGTAGAGCTCAATGCCGCGTTTTGCCTCGTTACCAAAGCGAGGAAATGAAAATACTAAATATTTAATTCCCTCGAGTGGAAATCGAATCCACGACCTGTCACGTTTACAGTCGCTACCCCTGTGCTACAACAGACCTCCATATTTCATTCATACATGTAGAATAATGGTACATAATGGTTACATGATCCAATTGAATAATCATTTCCTTTATAAAGTAGTATTAGACAATACCTGTTTAATAATAGGTGCTTGCTTAATTATTCTTTCTTGATAGATATTTAACTTTTGCATTTTTTACTTACTTACTTACAGTAGTAAAATAAGATACTTTAATTTCTTCACCTTGGTGTCAAGTTTGTGATACGTAATTCTTCCAGAAAAATCCTCGGTAGAAAATGGGGAATATAGTATCATAACACCAGTTTCCTTTTACCTTCTCCTAAAAAAAATACTATAATAATACCTTTACTTTGACTCATTTATTTCGTTGTTTATTTTTTCAATTTTTAATAATATATAATCTACGAGTATAATGTTTTTGTTTTTTTTTGTATTAAATTATAAAAAAAAAGAACATTCGTATCTGTTGTGTAGGGAAGTTTTATCTTTTTAATTGTATTGTTAGATTTACAGTTCTTGGAATGAGTTATAATGAATGTCACCAATGATTGCCGAAGCTTATTCCAAGAAAGAGATTATAAAGTTTTTGATTTTAAAATATTTTTTTAGCTTCGCGCTGCATCAGGAACAGGCAAAGGGAATAGGTGTTGAGAGTTGAGACACTCCCGTCTCCCACTTTCGCCCATTTTCAAGGCGAAACTAAACGCTCGCTTTTTGCTTTCGAACCAGAGTGTACCGAGTGAGGATCGATCTCAAAGCCGTTGTTGCTCAAGTAAATCTTTCCTATTCTCTCTCTCTCTTATCTATTCTCTATGTAATTCTCTATGTAATTCAATTCTGTATAGATAATAATCTATGAAGTTAAATGAAATCAGAGCGGCCATGGCTTAACTTATCATTATTCTAATCAAGTATTAATTTATTTATTTTATAGGACAAGAAATTATTCAAAGTAGGTATTTCGTATCGTTATAAGAAAAGTAAAATCCAAGAAATGTATACTTTTTGCTGGCAATCTGCCACATAAAACCGTATAGGTGGTTTCTGACATCGCCGTTGGCGCATCGAGTTATCGTATAAAAAACAAACTAAATAAAGTTTAATGGGTCCACAGCACTCGCTCAATGGCCACCGCTAATATGTCCAGTTTCGAGGGCTTAATCACTCTGATTCAACTTATTGAAATACTTAAGTATAAGAAGTTGAATGACCGTATTGTATCCAATTAACTATTACCTATAATATAATTCAAATAAAATTTTCAACTAGTTATGCAGTTGGAACTCTATTAAATCCATCTCGTGGCCTTCCAAGTACATTAAACAAGTAATGGTCTCCGTTTTCTTCCGTTGTACTATTTAGTTTTTACTCCTTTGGCTTGCCTCTTCTTTCCTTTGATTTTTACACGTTTGTTTTTTAAAAAAAGCGCAGTTCTCCTTCTCCAGAAATGCTTACGTTTTCTCTTTCATTTCAATTTTATTTCGTCTTTTGTTGTTCCCTAAAAAATCGTGTCAAAAAACAACAAACTATTAAAATAAACTACTGATTAGAAATTATAACATGTTCACTGTGCGGTAAAGGAGTAAGTTGTGTCCGATACTTACTTATTAACATAACGTAAATTAAAAAACATCCTGTTATTTACAGAGAATCGTCAGATTTAATACATTTTCTATTTAAATTATGTAGAAAATCCTCAATTTTTATTGATTACAATGAAATATAAACCTACCAAACTGAAAATTTTCGAAAAAAATATTATAGAGAAATTGTCATACCTACATTACTCATTAGTGTATACATTATATGTTTATTAAAAGTCATTGTATATTTTTCTTGTTAACAAATGAATCACGTCGAATTCTATTTGAATAAGGTTGTATGAGGTTAGGTACGGACAACCTTCACTTATTTCAAGAACGGTCATAATTCTAAATCTGAACTTACTAAATGTTAAATAGAATGCAAATTGAAATAACTTTCACGTTACAAATATAGTATTTAATAGTGGGTATTAAAAGCGAATATCGTTTAAATCGTTACTTTAGTTTGATGCGCCCATAAAGCAACAATATAGTTGATGTGCGTAAATGAATACATGTTATTAGCGAGTCTGGTCATTTATCATTATCAAGTAACCCACATATGTATGATATCGGATTCCGCTGTACTCTACTCAGAATATGAATGACATCTTCATTTATATATTCTCTATAGCATACAGTAGAGTAGGCATAGGTAACCTAGTGTTCAGACACTTCGTTCTTCGTCCCGATGATGAATAAATGCAAATATTGAATATTTCATTACCTCGAGTAGGAATCGAAACCAGAACATATAGATAGCGTTTACACTCAGATAGTTGTGCTCCTGCGCCACGACTGGCCTCAATAGTATTTTGTAATTAAAAATCGGTTTTCAACGGTGCAAACATTGTTAAAACCTATGTAAATTTTTAAGTATTTGTTATTCATATAAATAGGTACATTAACTCGACAGATTGACGGGCGCGCCACGCTGTCGAGTTAAATAATATGCAGCTAAATTTGTTTTATTATATGAAAATGATAAAATTAATTTTTTTTTTCAACTAAATATTAAATAATTTTATGACACTTCTCTTTTTAACAATTTGTTGATTGTTTTATGTGGTTTAATTGAAAAAAAAAAAACAATAATAATTAAGTTTATTTTTTCTTTTCTTTTCTTTTTTCAATATTATTACAATTACACTGCACTATGGCCGTTCCTCTTAATTCTTCAGTTGTTTGAAAGAGATCACTTTTAGTGGTAAGGCCGAATATTCACATTTTATAATTATATATTTGTATCGTGTATCACGGTGTGAAATAAATAATGTTATTTTATGTTTTTTTTTTTATTTTTAATCAAATTTTTTTTTTTATTCAAAAACTGAAAGTGTCATATAAACGATGTCAGTACTTAATCTCTTTATTTTGTTCGATTATAACGTGTTGTCGTATATCTCAGTTATCTAAATGCTCAAATTATTAAATAATCTGAATAAGTCAGTGTACTGTGTAGTGTAGTCTTTTTAGGTTATCTGTTTAATGTCTTTGAACCTATCTATGATATGATAAGGGACTGCTGTTACACATCACTTAATATTAAGTGTTGCCACATATGTTTTGTATATATGTATATACACATCTATTGTTTTTTTATCACTTTACGCTTCACGCTGTATCCCGCATTCAGCAGGGTAGACAGAGTAGAGGGGATCTAGTGTTAAGACACTCCGTTACCAATTCTGGAATAGAGTGGCGGAACTTAAAATCCCTTCCTATAACAAAATCCCTTCTTAGTGGATGTTCAGATTACAAAAATAAAAATCTGTTCAAATTTCACGTTTCTACGCACAGCGGTTACGCCTGTGTGTCATTGGGAATATGTCTTCCCATATATATAGATAATTAAAGAAATTTATTCAATAATTAAGTTACAATTTATTCCAATTATAATTAGGATTGGTAAGATTTCTTACCAATCCTAAGCAAACCTTATGAGGTGAAGAAATATAATAATAATAATAATTTAATTTCCTCCCACTAGAAGTAAACAACGTGCGGAGTTGAGCTCCGCCACTCAAACCCTTAAAATCCGTTATGGCATGTCTGCATGAAATGCAAGCTTGTACTTACAAGTCACAACATGTTTATTGCTTATCTGCCCGCACACCCCTCCCTTCCCTTCTTCCTTCTCTCGTCTATTGCTAACGTATTTTACTAATTCTTACAATTTATCTGGACTTTTCCCTGTTCTTTAATTTGTATATATCAATTAAAGTGTCTGACACGTTAACTTCCACTATAGCGGCATTTAAATATTTCTTATCGTTAAGCCAGACTAGAAAACTATTTTAAATTATTATATTGAAATGTCAATAGAAAATGTCATCAATCATGCTTTATAACTGCATTTCATTAATTGTTAACCGGACCGGTAGATTCATAGAAGAGAATTCGAAGGAAAGTGATTTCCTTCGAATAAATATTTTCTTTCCTCGAGTGGGGATCGCACCCACAATCAGTTGATTTTGCAGCACATTTTGTGCCACGACTGGCCACAACTGTTTTTTAATAATCGAAATTATATTAAATGTATAGACACAATTTTTTTTACTGTTTTAATATATATATATATATATATATATATAGAGTTAAAGTTTTCGACAATTCGATAATTTCGGGTACAAGAGGTTAATGATATACGTTCTCCGTATTTACAATAAATCTGACACACGCTATCTTTATTTATCATCGTGTTGTTTATTTCTCTGTTTTCAAATAATAAATCAAATGTGTATGTACCGCTTGTTTTGATTCTTGATATTTTTAGTCCAACACACAAGAGGCTAAATACGGAGTTCAAGTTCTAGATTTTGTTAAATATATATAATGATTTATATAAATAAATAATGATTTAGTGCCGAGACCGAGGTCTATTAATAGCTCAGAGGTGTAGTGAAATAATGATGGTGGTTCATAAAATTAACATACAGGCCCCATAAATTGAACTATGCATTCAATAAAGACATATGAAATTACTTCCCTGTACACTATGACCTGGTGAGGTGAGGTGGGGAGGAGAGGCCTGTAACGGCTATTGTCCTTGAGTTGAGGCGGGTCTGGATAACGAAAGACTATATTACTCTTTGTTTTGCAAAAGAAAGTACTATGATCTGATGTAATAAGATTAGAAATATCTAATTTAAAAAAAACATCTGATTCTTGAATACATTGACATCTCACAGGAATAATTAAATATTAAAATTATTATTATTGTCTAAATCTAATATAGTACAGAAAGTGCGGCGCTAAGATTTGCCACTCACACGGAATATCTCAAAAACATAGAGCAGAGTGTCTTGACACTCGTTTCTAAACTAATATTATAGTTAAGTGATATTTTTATAATATGTTTTAAACAAACAATATATATTATGTGGACATTAACGTTTTTGCCTTACAAATGTACATCAACTTCCCTTTTTATGTTTTGCTGTTAGTGTAATGTACGTAATAGCATTATACATTATAATTTATTATGTTATAACTTTTACTATTATTTATATTTTAGATTTGTAGCTATTAAAACTAATATACTAGAAAACATATTTAAATAGTTAACGGTCGTAAAACTAGAAAAACACTTTTATCGTTATTTTTAAACATTTTTAATGTGTTATTTACTTAGTGTTACTTGAGAAAGAAAAATACTTAGAAAACATATAAAAAAAAATTAACGTAGCGGGAATTAAACCCCCTTAAATAAATGTAAAAATATATATATATAAAAAATTGCATTCTCTTTTCCCAAATGATAATACTAAGCGATTATTTTTAGGTAGTGCGAATTTCTAAGAAATTGGATAAATTTATATAGTTATTGGTAAGTATATGTTCGAATCCGGGCATGGGATTGTGGTCATTTGCACTCCGAAACGTTTACATGTAAAATGAAAAGCTATAATTCCATAGTTTCCTTTATCCTAACGAGAGATGACGTTTACGATTACATTTAGTATTTAGAAACACAATGCGCATATTACGCAATGCACCCAATGTAACCAATTACTTGCTTGCAATTGTTGTTTTCTTTTTCAGCTTCACGCTGTATCCTGCATGTAGCGGGGTAGGCAAAGAGATCTAAGTGTTAAAACTCACCCACTTTTTAGCCGTCTCGGTGTTGTGTGAAGTGATAATCTTCGTATATCTCCATTTTCGTATAATTTACGCGTAGCATACAGCACAAAACTTGTTTTTAACCAATAATAATGAAATACAAATTCGATATAAAACAAAAAAAAAGAAGAGAACTCGATGTAATTTGTTATAAGTCGTTGAACTGACAGTAATTACATTATTAAAGATTTAAAAGTTAAATCAGTGTCACTGACCTTTGAATTTTCTTTCACTGTATATTTTTCTTTTTATTATTTCTGTGAAAGGAGTGACTTAACACTAAGTTCCAAAGTGTCTACTGCCTAAAGTACTATGCGCTTTATCCCAAACGTGAAGCTACAAAAAGAAAAATTAAACTTTTAACAGTATTTTTCTTCCTCGTTCCAGCGTCGTCGTGTTTGTTTACTCACTATGCACCAGTTGTGTAACTACGTATATGTAGGTATTTAATCAAGTGTTCTTATTTGAATTGCCGCTTATAAATATTAAAAAAATTCTTATAAATATTTTGTACTGTGTATTAAAATTTAGGTTCGACGTACACTAGGGGACTGTTCAAACGAAAAAGAGTAATTGTTTTTTTTTCAGCTTCGTTCTGTATCCACCATATAGCGTGGTAGCCATAAGCAGAGGGAACTCTGAGACAATTCCGTTCTCCGACTTTCCACCAAGTTCTGGAGACTGGAGGCACAAAATATTTAAAATATGTAAAGAATGACGTTAAGTTTCAACTCAACTTCACTAATCCAGAATTAAACCAGTGATTTACCATATTTTACACTAAATACTTCATAGTTTATTGAAATTTTTTCACACCACAGTATAATGTACACAGTATATCTATTAGAATTAACGTAATTGCCCGTCTTTCGTTACCTAAGGTGTTGTTATAGTTTTAATTGCTTCAAGTAATGATAAAAATAGACTTAATAAAGAGATATAATTTTATTATTTTTATTATAAACATAAATCTTAATTAAATAAGTAAATATCTACTTATTGCATTCAAAAGAATAAACATTTCGAAGGAAATTATAAATGTTCTAACGGTTCATATAAATCAACGACGAAAATTTTGCTGTTCAAGTAAAAAGTGACAGAAAATTTTGAATTATTTGTTTACGTTTGATGATTTACATACGCTCGTAACACAGTTAATTGAGCTTTCTGAAAATAGCTTTTTACGGCACGAAAGCTTTTATTTACAATTTTACCTTAAAATAAACACCATGAATATTTCTAACTAATACCTCCGCTAATATTTAAATATCCATATTATAACAAGTGCGCCACCATCAGCTGCGTGCAACAGAGTTCCTGCGAAGGAAAACATAGTTATCTATAGTTAGTTTTATTGTCGTTATTCTATTGTATTGTTGTGTTGTAGTGCGTTCGATAAACTTTGTTTGGAGCTAAACGTGCGATAGAGTGGTCGTTGACCCCGTTCCTGAAATAGCGCGGTGCGTTCAGATTGTGCGTTGATACCGCAAATTGAGATCGCGCGGCGGATAATTGCACATTATTAACTATTATTACTGCAGAGTTTGAAAAAAAAAAAAAAACGATATAACCAACTTATGCGACCACTTTCCTTCCTTTATGTATTATCTTAAATCAGTTATTAACGCCGCTGTTGTTAATATTAACTTAATTACAGTTTTCGATGTTCAATTATACATACGTACATAGTATATTTACTGTACAGTACTTGTTTATATGGTTTTTAGTAAAAGTATTCGTAATTTCTCTTGTTGTATGATCTATCGGTTGTGGGGTTCGATCCTCACTCGAGAGAATGAATTAACATTTAGATGCAGACATTATTAATTATTTATTAATATCTTCGTTTCTTCGCTCTGGCATCCAGGCAAAAAGCCCGGCGTTAAAATCCGCCTATTACTCTACAAGAGTAATGAATGACTTTATAGAAAATTCCTAGATATATCAAGCAATTGCATTTTACCAAAATATTTAACGCTATTGCCAACATTGCGAGAAAAATTATAGAAGTATAAGAATAAAATCAGCACCCAAGAAGACATTTCCTATTTCAGTACATAATAACTAAATTGTCGGCTCTCGCACCGCCACAACGGAGAAGTATCTCATTATTTTAATATTTTACTTTTCTTTTTTTTACTTACAGTAGTTTTTATACCAATACCTATAAAAAGCGAAAGAAAATAAACAAAATCGTAAAATTTGTAAATATTTACACTCAAAACTTAATCAATTTCATGATTGAAATCATACTGGACGTGGTAACGCTTTCCTACCGAGGTGTATACATTCAGGGGATTCAGGGGGTAATACAGAGGTAGTTAGGAGGAATCTAGTGTCAAAGTACTATATAATTTATTTATTTAACAATATAGCCATGATAGAATTTACTATTTATCTATAAAAAATAAATTAATATTCCACCCAGGCAATAAACATATAAGCTTAAAACATCACATATATATATATATGGAGAATTTTAATAATCTTTTAAATTATATACTTATAAATAATATTATAAATATTTTTAGAATAAATTACAACTAGATAGGCAGGTCAATACACCATTATCCACATATAATTCTAAGAAAATTTGTATTAGTTACCGAGTATTTAAAAAAGTAAATGTTAATCCTCAAAAGGTCAAAGTTCTAGAATGCTTCAGTGACTGCGATTTAGTTATTACAAGCTCGTTAATTACGATTTTTCCGAAGAAACCAATCGTGACGTAATGACGGAGAGTGAGTCACAAACAGATCTCATTCTATACAATTGCTAGTGTCTATCGTCTGTACAATTTTAGATGAATGAAATTGAATGAATATAATAATTTTTATTATCTTTAGATTAGAACTTCATATTGGGAATAATTCTTCTTTAATGGACTATGTGTATTTGTTACACATAGTCCATTAAAGTATAAAAGTATAAAATAAATTTATTGTTCTTAAATCTGTACATATATATTTATGTACTTACATATAAATGAAATTGAAGATGTGTCTATGTGATTTCAAAATAACAGTTTTTAGTATGATAGTATTAAGAGAATAGCTAGATAATTTTTCTCGAAGATAGAGGAGTTTACGAAGCAAAATATAGGCTTTTTATATTTAAATCCTTATAGGATCGGGATTCACACGGGAAAACAACACTTACCGCGCGTGATATCTAACCCTTAGATATGAAATAACCAATATTAAATACAACAATTACTGAGAGCAAAAGCAAATGAAATCTCAAAACACTTAAAAAACTTTTTTTTACATATAAAAAGACCAAACTAAAAAACATCAACCAATTTTCTCTACATATAATATAGTTAAATAAATAATAATCTTATAATTGATGCGGGCGAAGTAAAGCAGTAAACAAATTTTTATTACAATTTTTACACTCATTCAATCTTGTCTTTATGAGGAAGTCCTGTATCTGAACACTTTCTACTGCGCTGTGTCTATACGCTTCCAGTCCACAGATAAGGAGAATGGCATGTGGTCTCGTAATATATATTTTTCCTTATTAGATTATAAACGGTAGTAAACGTGTTTGTTTGTACATGTTTATATTCTAATGAGTTAAAGAAGAATAAATATATTATAATGTATTTAATTAACATTAGAGATTCATAAATTCTATATTTATATACATATATATATTTTGGTGATTTAGCTTTTTTTTTGGATAATTTTAATATTGCAATGAGAAAAAGAAATAGATAATATAAATTTAAAAATAAACAACACAAAGAAATATACAACTTAGGTTAAGTTATTCAGATTTATTTGTTTGAATATCTATAAGGAACCTATAAGGTTTCATTTTAAATGTAATAACACGGTGTAACGAAGGATTTGTATTCACTATATCTATGGACATTTATTATGTTATCTTGCCTTCATATTATATAAATAATAACAATGTCCATATCCATATTATTAAAATACAAATAGACATAAAGCGGTTATCTCAGATTACATTTTCTATCTGGGATTAAGAGGTACTTACAAATAGAAAAGAAACAATGTACGATTACTCTGTGTTAGAGGTATTTACATCAACCTCTGACTTAGCGCTATCAGTCATTGTAATGAGATGATGGTTGCTCGTTACTTGTTCTATATTTTAACAGGTTCTAGTTAACTCCGTTTACAAAAACTTAGTGGTAAATGTCTTAATAAAATCTTGGTTTTTTGGATTTTTTACAGATTTTTAGTTAATCTACCAAATGTTAGCGATACAGCCGATTTTATTTAAAAAACTAAAAACTTAAAGTTATCATTTAAGTAGTTGTCATTTATTCGAAAGAATCAAACAAAAACACTTTGTGTTTCTTCGAAATAGCTTAAGCTTTAATAGCTTCATAAGATAACAATTACGTACGACAGAAACTATTATTTTCTAAAGATAATAATATTTTTAATTTCACATTTAACATTTACAAGTAAAATATAAAACAATTTATATTGTAGTAAAGTGTAAACGGAGCCTGCATTGTACACAACAAACGTCAGAATACGAAAAGAACTTTAGTGCAGACAATTGAAACTTTTAAAGCTTTTCAGCAGAAAGATGTCATTAGAACGCACCAAGTTATTTTGTGAACGTGACAAGAATTACATTTTTTAAATATATATATATATATATATAAACATATACTGTGACAAATCTTATAAGGCTTTAAATGTTCCTTCTTAGCTATATCCAATAAATATCTTCATAGAACATTAGTGTTTGTCACTTAAGATATCAGTTACGATAGCTAAGAACGAAAACGATTCGTTTCATATCTGACCAGTTCGATAATTTTCTTTCTCATTATATAAATTAGTGGAAAATTTTAGTGAATTTAATTATTTTATTCTATAAGCGTTTGATTTTTTTTTTGCTATTTTTCTCGACATTAAATGTCAAGAGTCAGTTTTTTTTTTATTAAGAAACCTCTCGTGTTAAATGAGCAAAATACAGAAATGCAAATGAAAATGTATACATTATTATCTAAATAAATAAAACTCCGTGTCGCAAATGTATTGCTTTTGTTAGAAGAAGTATTCATTAAAATTTCAAGAACATTTTCAACAACAAATCCCTTTAAGAAACGTAAATGTCTAACAATTAAAATAAAATGTTGTACATTATTTAATAAATTTTAAATGCAGTTAATTCGAAGGAATATGAGTAATATATTAAACAATTAGTCATATTTAATTCAATAATGTAGTGATTGAATTATACATCTGTGTCGTCTAGTGTTGTGAAATTTCATTTCCCACCTATAAATACTTACATGTAGGTTATTCAATATACTGTTTAAGTTAGCTAGATTTACATCACTACTGTTACAGCATTAACTAAAGAGGATATTCTGTAATACCGCTCATTCGCGTTGCATGCGTAAACGTATGCACTGCAACCATTGCAAATTGTAAGGGAAATCTAAATTATACAGCAATACATATTTATCTTAGACAATTTACATGTAAATAATATAATTAATTTATAATTTATTGTAGGTACAAGTCTTTAATTACCAGACCACTTAAAAAGATTCAAATTAGTAGCGTTTATTATTAAGATTTGATATTTCACTTTTGCTATAATTACGTGTTTATTTAAGTGCCCAATCATTCGTACATTAGTTTTGCTTTCCAGTTATATGATATGGTTGGTAAATATTAACATATAGTGAAAAACTGAAAAAGAAAAAGAACTGAAATTGAAATAAATTCCACATAGAAAAGAAATAGAATTATCTAGAATTACATGTAAGTACATTTGTTATTTAAATTTCACCACTCCAGTCTTTCACCAGCCAGCCTGTGCAGCATGAAGCAACCCTGTCTCATAATTTCCAGAACTAACTCTATAATGATGTAAGCGATACGTGTTACGCCCCGAGCCCGAACTTCGTCAGCGATAAATTGTAGATTACACACAGACAGACACTATCACTTACTATGTAACTATATGAGATGTAACATGTAACTTCCTCTAGCGTACACGGAAGAAATGCTAGTATGGCAGTGTTCTGTTATTACACGTATAATTACTACCAATACTGTTAAACGAGCTATATAATAGTATTAATTTATACAATATTATAAAATAAATCTACAATTGCCTTTTAATTATTTTATATTAATTATCAATTATATATAAATTATTCTTATTAAATCGAGTCGTATATAAACAGTATATGTAATGTAATTATATATACGATTGATAAATTATATGTATTACTTCTAAGGTTTTATGAGATTTGCAATTTTAATTTACTTTACGGAAAAGTGAGTGGTAAACAAGGTAGGGGGAGACCTCGTTTGACCCTCGAAAACACAGTATCAAAGATACTGGAGGAAGGTCACGTAAAAGGCATGAGGACCCTCCGGAGCGCATGTATTAAGTGGTTGATGACAGTGGACGAGGCGAAAGAGGTATGTAGAGACCGTAGCGTTTGGCGCTCCGTTCTCTCTGACTACCCCGCGAGGAATAAAACGTGAAGTTAAGTTAATCTGTTTTGGTATTATCCAATAGGTACATTAACCTGATTAAACTAAATTATTACATTTAATTTTACTTTTTTTATTATCGAAATGCCTCACAAATCGTTTGACACGCTCGCTGAAATGAAAGTTAGTTGCATAATTGTTTCTGAACCAATAATAAATAATAACTCACCGTATTATTGATTACGGACTACGGTTGGCCGCGTTACCAGTACCATCATTCAAGGGGTTTTCTTAAATAATTAGTACCCACTTACTTTATATAGTGTACGTTTATTATGTTTTTTAGCGTCACGCTGTTTCACGCAGCAGGGGAGGTAGAGAGAAGCTAGTTGAGACTCTCCGTTCCCAACTTTCCGCCGAATAGTGGGGACAATGCATATTGAGTGGTATGATTCAGTGGAATCATATGTTTTTGGTAATTTTATATGACAGTCATATTGTGTCATGATTCGTTTATTCATTAATTTAAAATATAAATTGGACATACAGATTATAGAGTAACAAATTTCTACATGATTAATGAATTATTAACAAAGCATAGCATCGAAATCTATTATGTACAAAAACAACTTCTTTATAATTATATAAAGATATGGATGAAGAGCCAAACCAAGTCAGAAATTAATTTTGGTAGGTAAGGTCCTATTTTTCATCTTATTCACCTAATGACTGTCTACCAGTTAATTTTTACAAATAAATATTTTTTCTATGAATTAAGTTTCATACGATTGCGCAATATAATGTATCATTTGTGTCTAATAACAAGAGAATACATGTAAGTTTTATTTATCCGAACGAAAATGTCGAATTGTGTAATACATATTGCATTTTAGAAAGCACAATTGCCACATTATGGCTAATAAAACGTAGGCGTTACAGACATATGTGATTTTGTAGAGTTTTATATGTCTATCCTAATAATTGGATACATTTGATTTGATTTGACAATAACCTTACCGTTTACGGGTATGAGAAAGAAAACCTTTAAATAGAAAAAAAAACAATAAATAGTAATAAAAATCAGTGTGTAACTCTAGAGTGAAGGTGACCACGGCAAGCACAGGACTCATTCCAAAGGGAATATTGACTTTGCTAAAATTGAAATTCACAATACATAACATAGTGCACGTTTGTAGTTTGTTCGTCATTCACCGGAGCGGCCGTGCCGCGCATGGCCGATAGCTCGGGCAATGACCCGCTTATTATCACTTGTAACACTATGTTTGCATTCGACGATGCCTTCGTTTAATTATAAAACATTTTAGGGATCTCCAAATCTCTGCAAATGCACAGTTACATTAACGAAATCTACTAATCGATGTAGAGTAAAAAAATAAATATAAATAAATCTGCTTCACACTGTATCAGAGTAGACAGGGGGTACCTAGTGTTAAGACACTTCGTTCTCCTTTTTCCGCCGAATTCTGGAGGCTTTTTCAATTACTTTTTACTTACTATAGAATTTACTAATTACTTAAAAGTAATTTGTAAATTCTAGTATTCTGTAGTTACAAACTTCCATAGTATATATAATATTAACGTTTTATTTCTTATTATTACAATAATTTAAAATGATAACGTTATCATTATAGATTAAGGCTAAGATTATGACGAGAAAATAGTTTATAAATAGTTGTGAGTTTCAAGCAATCTGAAGCAGCTTACAGTAAAATATATAGATAAATTGTTATAGTTGCCTATTGAATAAAAAATACAATTATAAAATGTCGTCCAATTTTACCAATTTTAAATTTGTCCCAATATCAAATCGGTTACAGTACATATATACATAGCACATCTCAATAACGTATCAATAAGTATAACGCCGGTCAGGAATAATTTAAATATTTTTTTTTTTTATTTCTGTCCTGTATTTTTATAAATTATTTAAAATTTCGTTTGTAATGTCTTAGATAACAATCAATGATATTTAAAATTTAAACGCGACATTATCTATTTATTATCGATACTTATCATCGATTATATTACAAGGGAGAAGAGAGAGTTTGGTTGAATTTTGTTTGATTCTTTATGTGTAGGATACACGATTCATCGAAGAATTCCATGTAGTTCGGAGGTTTCGAATGAGCCATAAATGAAACAGAACTTGTATTTATTTACACAAGGTCACGCGGGTAAAGCCGCAAATTAAAGGTAGTTTATTATATGTATGCAATGTAATGCAATTAATGTACATATCTGAAGGCTGCGAAGCTGCGAAGGCTGATGGATACTACACAATGGCTGACGTTAATTTCTACTCTTACCTATATAATTCCACATAAATTCACCTCGAACGTGAATCGAACCCACGATTTTAGGTCTTGTAAAAACATTTACTATACTGTACTATAATTACAAGTGTTTTTATCATTACGCAAATAAGTTTTAAAATAAAGATAAAGTAACGATATACATTTTATAACATAAATAAGCTTCAGTATTAGGACATAGATAAACATTATATATAGCATCTATATACTTATATGACACTGTACCTAAATTATAAATTTATCACCGAGCATCTTATAGACGATATCATTGATACAATTTTGTTTGCTCAAGTGTTAGCTTCACAACCAAACTCTGTTCAAAGTATAAGCAGGTCTTTGTGGGCCAACCCTGTCAACCCTGCGAGTTGCCGGATGTCACTTGACTACGATAAATAACAAGCTGGTTTTTCTTCACTTTGGATGATAAAACAGAAAAATTATAAATACTTAATTATTATAAAATTTAAATTGTATATATGGTTTAATATTATATAAATTAATTTTATTATGAAAATATTGTTGTGTAAGTTGGTTTAAATTTAAATGTTTTTTAAAAATTTTATAGTGACATTGTAATAGTAGAGCCATCTATTGCAACATTAATGTACTATTTTGTTTTAATTGTCTGTTATTATTCATTTACAAATATGTATGTAACAGTTTCATAACTAAATAGTTATGTAGTAAGACTATATTTTAATATATATTATAATTTTACTATAAAATCAATATTTATCATAAAAAATGAATGCATTGTAATTAAGATTTTTTTTAAATTTTAATTTAGCTTGGCAACATTGACTTCAGGATTAGCGATTTTAACAATGTATATTTTATTACGTTTGTATTTATTATATTTTTTTAATTTATGGGATATAAAAGCATACCAACAACTGATTCTATTTAATAAAGTTGTATTTTAATTTTATATATTTTTTGAGCTATATTCACGTAAATAGGATCACTTAATATTTGACAATTGACACTGTTGACGTTTGAACGTAAACAAATGTGACTTTTAGTGAATTGTGGTTGACGAAGGCCGGATTTGAATAATTTAATTTTATCAATTCAAGGTCAGATTATAACATTTGTATTTTAATCAGTCGGCTAGGTTCCTAACGTACCCACCGACCGTTCCGGCCTCCACAGATAGTGTGCACATTACACCACAAATAACGATGGCGTCGGCTATGTTCAAACTTCTCAAATCAGAAGTAAGTTATTTTAATATAAATGTATGCTTAATATAGACAACCCTTATTTTATAGAAATTTTCTTGAAAATCTTACATGTATAAACGCTTAATGCTGAGTACAAATAATATTATACATATTGTAGTTGTTGTTTTCTTGAGCTGAATTGAATTCAAACTATCTATATAGTAATTATGTGAATAATATTTTGAATTCTGTTGTAAAAAGACGAAACACTCAGAAAAACTTGCCACTTACAAAGGTGCCAGTGTCACATAGAACAGAGAAGACACAAAGGAGTCTTTTGAATAATTATATTCCTAAGTGGCTACCTTTGTTTTCATGAGACAACTGTGCTCCAGTAAGAATGTAAGACAAACATATACATCATTCAGGCAATTTGGTATTTAAACTGGCTGCATTATTCATAGATCACACCAGAATTTTGTTGCGCAGTTGAATATTTCTTACTAAAATTCCATCATGTTTTGATCAATAATTCACATAGACATTTTGCGCAACATTCCTAAAGAGGTTGTATATATTATAGCCAAGAAATCGTTTTTTTATGTGGTTTATCATGGGTTTATAAAAAGTTATATAAAAATCACAAAAGCTTCACATTTTTTCCCATTCCCTATGACACCTTATTTTTGAAAGATTGTGTGTTTAGTGCTCAAACTCAGTGTTGTAAAAACACTAGACTTTACTGAATAATACAAAGTAAAAAGTATAAAACTTATATATGAACTGTTATTTCAAATGTCTATATATTTTTTTCAGTCTCATTTAATTTTGCGTAAGAATTATAGCAGTGCTGCTCCAACAACAAAACTGTTTATCGATGGACAATTTGTTGATTCAAAGACAAACAACTGGATTGAATTGACTAATCCAGCTACAAATGAAGTTATTGGCAGGTATGGCTTAAAGTTTATAGATCTTAAAAAAAATCTCAGCATAACATAACCAAAGTTTTAGATGATCCAAAGTATTTTGCTGACTATTAATAACATGCATCTATTAATTTACGTTAAATATATATTATATATATTTAATATACCTACCATTTGATTTTCATGTCTTTAATAGTCATTTTTGCACACTTTTCACATTAAAAAGTCATCTAATATTTATTAATAATTTAAAATAATTATTACTTCATGAAGTAACATTTTTAAAATTTGCTGTTATTTCTAGTACCCTACTACTTCTAGGTTACCCAATAAAAATTGGATAAACTAAATAAGCTCTATGTAAATATTAATATATACTTTTAAATAATAAAAGTGTTTTTCTCAGAAAATACTCATTTATCTTCTTTTTGACTGTGTGTTGGGATGTTATCACGATAAATATGAGATAATAGGTTGTTTATTCAATATTTTATTTACATAACATTATCTTATAAAACATTATGACATTGAAAATACTTAATTTTTATTTGCATTATTAGATTATATTTATTTTGTAATTATTATTGCCGACTATAATTGAAATTGTTATTTGCAAATAGTTTCTCTTTTATTTCATTATAAAAGCTGCCTCAACTTAATTAAAATTCAGTTTGTTTGATTTGGAATAATAAAATGTTACTTTACAGATTGTCGAGTTTTAAGTGAATTATAATACCTATAATGAGTTTAATGGTAAATTTTGATATACCTTTTTTTAGTCAATATGTATGTTGTAGCATATTTTGAAGAGCTCTAGGCTAATAGCTTCAGTTGTTCTTGTATTTTTTTTACTTAATAAAACGAAATAAAATAAACATTGTAAAGCAAGTATTATAATTTGCATGTATACATACATATAGAAATCGATCAAGCCTCGATTAAATTGAAAAGATCATCCTGTCAAGTAAAAAGGTCAAATAATTTAAATTCTTAATTAGGTTGACTGCTTGCATATAAAGTATATATGGTTTTTTTTGTCAATGTATTTTGTAATAAATGTTGTGTATTAATTGTACATTATTTTCAATTATGCTCTTTAGCTTATGATTATTTTGTATTTTGATTATATTTTAACATAATTGAATCTTATTCATTTATCTGTTAATTTTCATAACTTCAATAACTTAGTATTAAGCTTCTGCTTTTCATCCAAATTCAAGGCAGTGTGTTGCGTGGCGGGTCTCAACGCCGCTTCATGTCCACTTGTCTACTCTTCAACTACAACTACAGCCAACTAGTCCACTCTTCAAGTGGAGATTAAACCAACATCCAGTCTCTGAGCTATGAAGGCTTATGGCTTAATTAATGAGAATTCCAACATTTTTCATTTAAATAAATAAAATAAAATTTCATTTTTTTCATATTCAACATGTTTATATTTCAGAGTACCTGAAGCAACACAAGATGAATTGAATAGTGCACTTGAAGCTGCCAAAAAAGCCTACAAATCATGGGGTCAAAGCACCATTATGACTCGTCAACAACTTATGTTCAAGTAAGAAAGACATATTGTACAGCATATATGTAATAAAATAAAATAATTGATTATTTATCATTAAAAAAAACATAACTTTAACAAACAAAACGAAGAAACAACAAACACATGGGCAACAAAAGTCTGTGGTGACTCTAAAAACAAAGCATTTCCCAAATTGCATGAAATAGTTTTTCAGGAACTTGTGTTAAAATTGGTTAGTGTTAAAAAGTACATAGTATTGGATTTCCTTGACATTTGTATCACAACAAAATATTAAATTCCAAGAAGTGTACATACATATGGTTGAGTTTTATATGTGAAAATAAGATCTCGAAAATATATGATATTATTATTAGTTAGTAATAAATAAACAAATATATTTATAGATTTGCAAGATTACTAAGGGAGAACCAAAGCAAATTGGCTGCCAAAATAACAGAAGAACAAGGCAAGACGATAGCCGACGCGGAAGGTGACGTCCTGAGAGGAATACGTAAGTTCATTTTTCCTTCCTCACTCTCCGAATCGAACCCGCAATAGTCGCATTTACAATCTCACTGTATCCCTCCACCACGACGGCCTTCCTCAGTTGATAATTATTATTTTTAAAATAAACAGAATATAAAAAAAAATTAAGAAAATATTTTTTTAAAATTTTTCTTAAGTACTTTTTAATACAAAGATTTTTCTTGAAATTGGTAATGTATATCCAATAAATATTAAATAATATTTTTATCTCCATGTTAAAGGTCAGTGGGGGATGATGTGGTGACACAATGTTATCGTTTGTGACACATTATTTGTCATTACCCACTTTTGTGAGATTTACAACTAAAGCAACAATATGACCTAATAAGTTTCTATACTTTTTTATTCAGCTTCATACTGTAATCCGTATACAGCAGTGAAGACAGATGGAACCTAGTGTTAAGACACTCCATTCCCCATTTTCTGTTGAATCCGGGATGCATTGTTTTGTCGCTCATACCCTACTCAATTTCATCAACATTAATATAATAATTATTCATTTAAATTATAGTATAAAAATATGAGTATATATCAATGATTCTGTACAAAATAAACCCTAACAGTGGACCAACGGGACCCATGCTTTTATTATGTATCCACACTGTAAAACAAATAGGTCCCAGTTGTTATCTTTTATTTTTCTTTATATTGCAAATAATTAATTATTTTGACTGTATCAATAGTAAAACTTATTTCTTGAGAAGCGTGGCTTAATATCTAAATTCTTTTATAGAATTGGTTGAACATTGCTGCAGCATCACAAGTTTGCAGCTAGGCGACTGTATCCAAAATATCGCTAAGGATATGGACACTCACAGTTACAAAGTACCTCTCGGTGTGGTTGGCGGTAAGTAAATATTTGGAATGCTTAAAAATATATCTAGTGAAGATACGACTATCTGTTATACGTGGTAGAAATTGTAATTTTAATAATCTGTGACATTATTATCTATGCCTGTGTGTGTCGAGAAAGATAACTGTAGAATTGTCTATTTAGAAAAAGTTCTAATCTATTTATACGGAAAATACGGACTCGCGATTGTATCGAGATTTTTTATGTTCAATTACATTAATATTCGATTTGGATTGGTTGTACAACTTTTGCAAGGTATACAGTAGTTAACACAGTAACAATGGATAAAATTTTGCAGGAATATAAGTTATATCAGTATCAGGATAAAATATAGGCTACAATTTATGTGAATAAATTGAGAAAAATATAATTATAAGTTCAAGCGCGCGAAACCGCGTGTAGATCGCTAGTATTTTTTAGTAAATAATATATATATTAAAACAAACAAATATATCTATTTATAGGTGTAGCAGCATTTAACTTTCCAGTAATGATTCCATTATGGATGTTCCCACCGGCCATTGTAACTGGTAATACTTGTTTGATTAAGCCCTCGGAACAGGATCCCGGTGCAACTCTCATGATGATGGAGCTCTTGCAGGAGGCTGGAGCACCACCTGGTATTGTTAATGTAAGTCAAGTAATAAGATCGTCGTCACGGGTTGCGCGTTTGACTTCCACTCGAGGGCAATGTGACATATGTAATAATGTGGCTTATATATTTAATTTTATTGATTTGTATTTTATAAGATATTATTTTCACTTGTTCAGGTTGTCCACGGAACCCACGACACTGTGAACTTCTTTTGCGATCATCCTGATATTAAAGCAGTGTCCTTCGTTGGTGGAGATGCAGCAGGAAAACATATTTACACCAGAGCCTCTGCTGCTGGTATGTGTCATATAAAAACTCAAAACAATTTTATTTCAATAAATAAAAAAATCGAGAGACCTCGGATCACATATAAGGTGTTTTAAAAATCTATATTAACATGAACCGCTGTGATAAGCCGTCGCAGTGCTTCGAAAAGAGCTAATGAAATACACTATGTTTTCTTAATACTAGTTTAACACTAATATAATTTGAACTATCTCTAATAACTTAAACTCTACGCTCTATTTTAAAATAATACTGGGCTTAAATTATTTTCATTTGTCTGGTCTGGTAGAACAAAGCGCGTTGAGAGTTGCAACATGTATAACACACTATGATTTCATGAAACCTCAATCAATTTTAATATATGACCATGATATATACAATTTATAAATATTTCATTTATTTTTTTTTACTAAAAGAAACTACATCCACGGGCTCGTAATTGTCCTTAATTGTAATAATATTATTTCTTTGTTTATTAGCTAAATATTTCATTTACATTGCTGAGCAAGACGTTCATCTAAATATTGTTATATTGTGTAAATTACTTGTTAATTATTTAATGTTTCTCCTGCAGGCAAAAGAGTCCAAAGCAACATGGGGGCCAAAAACCACGGAGTGATATTACCAGATGCAAATAAAGAGCATACGCTCAATCAACTAGCGGGAGCGGCCTTCGGAGCAGCTGGACAACGGTGCATGGCCCTGAGCACTGCAGTTTTTGTTGGTATGTTAATTTTTTTTAACTTAACACTATCCTGCATGTAGAATGGTAGGAAACTTAGTGTTGTTAATTACTCTTAGACTAAGGAATTCTATTTTTTTACATATTACAAATGAAATATTGTTTCAATTGACACAATTATTACATATTTATCCATATTTTAAAAAATAAATAACTAAAATAATAATATCGTGTTAAAATAAACAATATTTTTATTATTAATACTCTATGAATGCTTTAAATATTATTTACATTTTAAAACAGGTGAAGCAAAGGAATGGATCCCAGATTTAGTGAAGCGAGCTGAAGCACTCAAAGTGAATGCGGGCCACATTCCCGGAACGGACGTTGGTCCGGTCATATCTTTTAGAGCTAAGGAACGCATTCATAGGTTGATTGAATCAGGTAAATTAGTTAAAAAATATTCACTAGTGGACACGCACAGCTTCGCCCGCTTATTTCCACCATTAGGAGGTGAATTTAAAAAAAAACTATGAAACATGTTCAATGAAATATTTTTAATGTAATAATTAAATGAATTTCAAATAAAAAAAATCAGTGCCAATTTAAAGATTTTCCCATATTAACTTTTAACCCCTATTTCACCCCTTCAGGATTAAAATGTTTCAAAATCCCTGCTTAGTGGGTGTCCTCATTATCCAAATAAACATCTGTCCAAATTTCATTTAGATAAGTATATCTATATATTATATATCCCGTAGTAACGGGATATCTTTGTATGCACAGTTTAAAGCTGTTCATTATGATATTGTCCTCTATAAAATTGCAGTCTATCACTTTGCTCTATTGTCAATAATGTCCACAGAGATATAACTTTTTTTGGTAATACTTTTAAGTAATATATTATAAATAATAAAATATATTTGTTAAAATATTTAATTGATCTTAAATAGGTGCCAAGGACGGTGCGAAGGTAGTTCTCGACGGGCGAGGCATCAAAGTGCAAGGATTTGAAAAAGGCAATTTCGTTGGACCCACCATCTTAACTGATGTAAAACCTAACATGGAATGCTACAAAGAAGAAATCTTTGGCCCAGTATTAGTATGTCTGTTTGTAGACACATTAGATGAGGCCATTGAAATGATTAACTCAAACCCTTACGGAAATGGTACAGCAATATTTACAACTAATGGTGCCGCAGCGAGGAAGTTCTCTTCTGAAATAGATGTGGGACAAGTAGGAGTAAATGTACCGATCCCAGTGCCTTTATCTATGTTTTCATTTACCGGGACAAGAGGAAGTTTCTTGGGAACTAATCATTTCTGTGGAAAACAAGGAATTGACTTCTATACTGAACTGAAAACGGTTGTATCTTTCTGGAGACAAAGTGATGTATCACACATGAAAGCTTCGGTGTCCATGCCAACTCAGCAGTAAATATATATATATATATTCATTTACATTGCCATATTATTGTATTTACTCATTAGCTATAAATAGATATAAGCTAAAATATTTTAGCATTTATTTTTTTATTTGACTTTTTCTCTCGTCTTCCAAATAATGTGATTGGTAATCTGTTTTACAGGGTTTTTTTTCTACATCTTGTTATAATGTTAATCAGTAAATAAATATTTATATTTGTCAATAATTGTTTCATTTTTATTACATTTGTTCAGAATTGCATATTATTGAAATACATATTGCCACTGTATGTCAAAATTATAACAAAATGCAAATATAGGGAGGATAAATATGCAAAATATAGGAGATACTTAAATATTAAAAAAAACTAGGCTCTCTACTTAGCCTGCTACGCGCGGGAGTGAAAAGGCAGTTATCTGAAATGGAAGTACCTAAATATAACATTATAGCACATTTTTATTTATTCTTATAAAGAAATAAATTAATTATGAGGATCTTAAAAAAAATGGACGATATTAAATTAATAAAAATATGTATTACCAGAGATATAAGATATTTATCAATAATAATATCTAATACTCATTAGATAAATTAAATATTTATATAAAAAATTATTTAACGGTTGCTCGATTCCGAACATAATACAGAAATGTCAAATTTGATTTAAGTTTACAATAATAAACAAAACAAACCAAAATGTTGAGCGGTATCTTACAAAAGTATATACAACATGTATTTAGAGTGCGACATGTATGATTTAATATAAACTGTTACAACAAACAATTTATCAATATTATGTAAACATTCCATTGTTTAATACATACGAATGCTTTGATGGACGTGCATGACATCATAAACAAAAGGAATTTGAGTTTCCTGCGTCTCAAATTACTTTGTCCGTTAAAATGACGGTCTCAACACGCGTCCAAGTGTGTACAAATGTGACATTTGTAGTTTTTATTATGTTTTTAAATTGCTACACTTGTTTAACACCTCAGTGTAGAAATGAGAAAGGAGAGCCGGTTGATTGGTAAGTTTTATGCTATTTTTCTTTCAAAAGCTCATAAAAACAAATAGAAAATATAATATATTTAACTAAAGACTTTTTAAAAATACATAAAAACTTAAATATTTTTTATGTACATCTCTTTCGAGATAAAAATGTTTTAACATAAATTATATTTATGTAGGGTTATACAATGATACAAATTTATATTGTGTACTACCATACAAAATAATAATTTTACGAAATCCAATAATTAGCTGCTTTATCTGTATTCTTATAAATCACTTTCACACTGTATCCTGCGTTCAGTAGAGTAGGTAAAGGGAACTTAGTGCTAAAACACTCCTTTCCTTACTCTCCTCTGAATTCTGGAGGCATTGCATGTTGAGTGACGAAGATCAGAGCTAAGAAATGAAAATATAAATTTAAATAAATATTTCCTTATCTTGAGTGGGGATCAAACCCATTACCTGTCTATTATTTTTTATTATTATATGAAAAATATTTACATTCTACCATTTTAATATGATTGAAAACTGTGTACAATACATGAAGGAATTACTCATTATAAAAGAACAAATAGTTGATAAAGAAAACTAGTGGTTTTCCTTGTTATTAAACTTCTTTCATTATGTACTCTTATGTATAGGAGGAGAGGCTATTGTAGCATAGTGTTAGAACAAGTTGACAGCTGTAGGTTTAAATCCTACTTGGGGGAGTGAATTATTTTTTTTTTATTCTGTCAATAAAAAAGTAAAAAAAGGCTTGGTTTAGATATTCAACAGGCAATTTCTCAAATTTGGGCAGAATGAAAAGAACAGAGTGTCTTCACAAAGTTTGACTCTGCTTACCATGTACCCAAAAAAAATACATGTATTGATTTAAACTTATTTTATATTGGCTCTATAAACATCCTTTAGGTTCTATGTTTACAAATTACCAAGGGAAAAGAATCATTTGAACCCACTTATAAGAAAAGGGGTTGCATACATGTATCTTACACCTTCCAAGTTAAGGAGTGGCTGGATAATGTCAGATCTTTCAATAAGCGATCCTCGATCCATGGTTGGTAGAACATTATCTCCGCTGTATCAGGTATTGTATTTTTGTTTTCTAAGTAAATACTATTTAATTAACTATTATTATTTTACATGCTGTTATAAATTAATAATACATACTTATTTGCAGGATAAAAACATAATATCTGTAGTATACAATGATCAGCCCCCTACCACAGAGCATCAACCTGACATATTACAGTCAGTTGCTGAAATGTATTCAAAAAGTAAAAGAGGTAATATTTCCCTACAATATTATAGACTATACAATTCTTACTTAGTTTAGTTTAGCTGTATCCATAGCGGGTGGTCTCTAAATACCTCTTTTGCCTTGTCTACTGTCATCAACCTCTTCATACATGCTCTCTGAGTTCCTCATGTTTTTACGTAACCTTTCTCTGTGCGCCTAAACGTGCAGCTGTGCTGACGTTTCGCCGTCTCATTAATGCAGCTAAGGCTCCGTTAGCGCTGTTCCCAACTCGTATCTTCCATCTTTTCTGAACATACTTCCCATAAATACCACTTCATTCACATGTTCTAATAATTTACCATTTACACTGATCTTGCATTTCGTCCTTTCTTCTTTTCTTTTAAATATAAGAACCTTTGCCTTATTACTTTGTATTATACAATGCTGTTTGTATTATTATAATTCTTCAGCTTCTCATTGTATACTATACATAAACAGGGTAGATAGAGGGAACCTAGAAACGGGACACTCCGTTCTCCACCTTACGTCGAGTTCTTAAGATTGCATGTTGTTGACGGAACTCAACGCTGTGCTTTTTCTCGTCTAACATGAAGATATTAATATTTTCTTTGCCTGAGTGGGAAGCGAACCTCGAGAATTCGGTGGAAAGTGGGGAATTGCGTGTCTTAACTCTAGGTTCCCTTTGCATATCCTGCTATGTGTGGGATGCAGCATGAATCTAAAAAATATTACTCTTTTTTCAGGTCAAATGAAACAATCAGGTGTCAAAAAGTTTAAGAAATTTAAACTAGGTGACAAGTACTATGATGATTATGATTTGGCTGAAATGTGTAAAATGCATTCAAAATTTATGAAGAATAGAGTAGAGAATGGTCACACCAAAGGAGTGATCTTAGGAGATAAATTCACTTCATTATGGCTTGTACATTCTGTACCGAGATTTCCGCCAGTGCCTGATGGTAAATATTTACTTTTTACTTTTTGGATTCCTTAGTTCTTGTGAGCTTACTATTATAGATTTAAATTTTTCTTCTTTTTCTTACTGAACAACGATATAAAAAAATTGACTTTAAATATATTCAAGATAGAATGTCAATGGAATACTTCCTTGAACCAGAAAATATATTCTATATACATAGAATCTCACATCCACGTGTGATCTCACATTCATGAGATATACCAGACGTCCCAAATTTGGGGATACAGCCTGATCTTTTACCCAAAATTAATATGTCCTTAATTAATAAGTTATAATTCCAACAATTCCAGAGATAAAAATCCCGCTTTTGTTACGAATATCGTATATATTCTCTAATAGAATAGATTATAGAATATTGAATATATTCTGTGTGAACAAGTGTGAGAAATACTTGTAATGTAGAATGGGTTGTTTATTTTAAATTATCCTATTATATACTATTCTTTCAGTTAATGGCCTCAATATGAGTTCATATAGTTATCCAGCTACTGGTATGAAATATGGACAAACATTTCTTTGTGTGTCAGTCCAAACATCAACTCTCAATCAAATTGGGACCCAACTTAAGTATAACGAGCCGTTACTTGTTTACCATAACATTCCCCAGGAGTTTGATAGCGAATTACCTAACTTGGTTGATGTGATACGCAATAGAACTATTGATGCGGCACCTTGGTGAGATATCTTCTTTTACTTTGTTATTTTATTTAGTGATGTAATATTTTAAGTGATAATATACAGGGTGGAAGTGTAAGAAACACTTTAAATTAAACCACACTTTTCATTACTCTACAAAAGCCTTATATAATTAAAAATAAAAAAATCCTATAAACAAAAGTGATTTTTTCAAACAAAACAAATAATAAAATTATCGTTTTAAAATAAAACGGCCTTTGTAATGTATAACATAAACACACACCCTAAAGCTTGTAATGTGTATGTGTGCGTCACACGATATACAGGCATGGATAAAAGTCATGGAATGAAATAAAAAAATCCTACGTCTAAACTGTTGAGGTATCTTGATTAATTTCTTTAAATTTCCGTAAAAGGATCGCTGATAGCATATAATTGGTTTTTTTCTCACTAGGTGTGCAGCATGTGTCACTTGATGTGTGAAAAACTGAGAATGTGATAAATAGTTATTGTTTCCTTTGCTTTGGTATTGCCATGTTAAAATGTCTGCATAAAATTCTACTTAAAGCTTTTATTCCCTGTATAAATGCATAGATCGATTTATTTTTTCATAAAATATTAAAAAAATGTTAATTAAAATTTGCATTTTCATTCACTGCAGTAAATTCGAGTCAAATTTATTAAATTAATTTATTTCCAGGTATCATATAGAAGGTTTTGAAACATTAGTAGGTAGAAAATTTCTCTCTTTTGCAAAGAGTGCAATGTTCAACGACGATTTGTACAGTGGATTAGTGGCGGAAGTATTACAATCTGATCTTCTCGTAGAATCTTGGACGAACGGACCGGGAACCTTGGATTCGGAATGTACTAGAAACTTCCAGTAAGTGGATCGAGTTTTGCATTGATAATACTTTTGCTGTGCCATTATTTCGTTTACAGTTTATTTAAAAGTTTTTAAGTTTTTATCATTATTTTATTTATATTTTTAATAGTTAAAATTATTGAAATATTTTAGATATACTATGTACTGTAATGGCGTATTTGAATGTGTAAATTGATGTTACGTTAAAAATGTCATGATAAACAAAAAATGCCGTTGGAGTTTTTTATTGAACACACAATATCTTTCGGCAAATTGAAATAGGAGTATATACTGGCTTATTTTTAGGTGCATTTTGCTATTATGAAGTTAAAAATATAGCTTTTTTTATTCAAACCCATGTTTATGAGAGATCAGTTATTTAGTGATCAACAGGAGAATTTAGTATTGAGACTTGGAGACACTCTTTTTACAATATTGGCTAATTTTTAGAGATTCCGTGTTTAATCGAACTTTGCGCTGTCTTTTTTGTAACTTTACGCTGTATCTCCCATAAGCAGGGTTGGAAGAGGAAACCTAGTGTTACGACTTAAGATACACTATTACCTAGACATTGCCTAATTTTAGAGATACTGAACGTTGAGTGGCTGAACTCTGGCGCTTAGTCTTGTTAAAAAGCGGGGAAATGGAAATAAGTATTTCTCCGAGTTGGCACCAACTCAATCTCACAATAATAACTGGCTTCTACCATTACACATATATGTGTAATATGTTTATTTCTATATGTATTTGTAAATATTATACAGGGTGCGCAACATAGAACGTTTAAAGTTCCCGATAGCTAAAATGTCTTTCACTTCCCACAACGACCATTCAAAGTGGACGGTCGCGGTCGCGCACAAAATGCACAACAGTCAAGACACCAAAGTAGCTGATTATTGGGTTTGTGTTGGAGACATTAATAGAGCGGTGAGTTTTTAATTTTGAATTGTATTTATGTTGAAATTTCCTATAGGAATGTTAAGTATAACAAGTAAAAATAATATCATTTGAAACTTATCACGAATTAATTGGCACAATTTTTAAAATTATTATTTTACTTCGTGAGTTTTCGTTATGTTTTTATGAAAAATTTCCGCTGTAGCCTGCTGTATATAGTAGTAAGGTCAGAGGGAACCTCATGTTAAGCATTCCGTTCCCAACCGTCCCTTATATGTGAGCAGGAAACTATCATGTGAAGATTAAAGTCTTCTTATTAAATTACTTTAAGTAAAAATATATATATTTTTTAAACTGTGTTTATTATTTTTATGAATTTTTATGAATCACATATATTTCAGTTACCACAAGAATCTCGAGGTGGTGGCACAGTGTGTACTTCAGGACCAATACTGTGGGGAAATTTTGCACATCTCATAGAATCTGTCCAGCCGTGTAATTAGAATTAAGTGAAATATCATAAAAACCTGTGATAGTAAATAATTATATAAGAAAAATTTTATATGTTAAGTGGATGTTTTCAATTTTATGGTTATGAATTTATATGGCAAATTGAATTTGGATAATTACAATTAAGTTTAACCAAGCAAATGTTCTTTATCATTCTTGAAATCATCAAATTTCCTTATCATTTGAAATAAAAATTAAATGATTGACCAATTAAATTCTTTATTTCCTATTTAATATTAATATGCTATTTATTTTATATATTTTATATGTATTTATAATAATTGTATAGTATATTGTATGATTTTTTATAAATTAAAAAAGTATAAAAATGTATGCTTTTTAATGATATTTTATTTTCCTTTTTTATCTGTGCTCTAAATAAATGAGGTACAAACTAGATAGATTAATTAGACTAGGATATTGGTGATGACTTCTTTGTCATCATCGAAAATACTACAGGCGAGTGACATGAAAGACAATTTTCATTAAATAAAACCATATTAGTACTAATATATTTTTATTGTAACACGAACATTATTTACACGAGTGTTTATATTTTGTAAACTCAAATAATTAAAACAACTAACAAGAGTATCTACGATAAGCTTGAAACCTATACATATAATGGCTTCACTGGACTATCAGAAGAAACTTCCATTACTAAACGTAGAGACCTGACACTATGGATTTTATTTTAAAAATTTATTTGCCACATTTAACAATTAAATACATATTAATAAGTTTAATATGTATCTTATTTATTTATTTTTGTTTGATTATCAGTCAAATATTATCTGTGGTTTATGAAAACATTATTTTAAGTATTATAATTATTCTGTATTCATGCTTCATTTCACATGCTTAGTTTTCTTAGTGGCAAATTTCAAATGCTCTATTTAAAATATAGTATATTATTAAAATAATTTTATAATGTACGCCATTATCCCAATATCGTGTCTACAGATTCTTTGACTTGATCTTAAATTTTGTGTTTTAAGTGTTGGCCTAATACATCTACTATCCCAAGCCATCGACGAAAAGGATTAGTAGGTCGTTTATTAAAAATATAAACATTTAAAGTATAATAAAAAGTGAAAAGTTTAAATAAAATTTGTTAGTATAACTTTATATGTGAAGGATTCTTTGGAGTATAAATAGAATATAGCAGTGACAGTTACAATTAAAGCCATACGTTTTACCGATAAAGTTAAATTACAAATAGATAGTTACTTATTAATAAGACGATTACACGAATATAAAAACCAATGACATATTTCTAGTATTAAAATATTTATTTACAAGGTTACGAATGTGAATGACTTGAGAATTTATATGATTTCGAAGATTTTGGTACCCAGATTTAATGGGTAACTCTTAGAGAGGGCATTCTGGTGAACCAAGATTCTTGTTTTATTTTCAAATAGTAAGAATCTCTTGGTGAAGGTGATGTGAGGGCTTCCTCTAAGACTTTCAGAGCACTGGTCGGGAGGACCTTTGCGCTGTATTCTGCTGCTTCTCCCGGCATGGTCACAGCGCATGTCGCGGTGGACGAGCTTACATCTGAACTGGGGGTTTCTGGCCGACTGTAAATTATTATGAAATGCAAAATTATTAATAATAAAGGCTGTCGTGGCGCAGTGGCACAAAGGGGCCGCCCGTAAAGGCGACGGTTGTGGATTCCTTCGCTCTGGTATCAAGGCAAAGCGCTGCGTTGAGTTCTGCCACTCAACACGCAATGCCTCCAGAATCCAGATCCGAAATAAATAACAAAACAAAATTAAACTAAATTTACTAATACCTCGAGGGCTGGCTAATCGGAGTAAGTTGGACTGGAGGAGCATATATCTCAGCTGCGGACAAATCGGGGGCGTGTAAAAGTATAACATTCAATCTCCGCGCGCGTAGTGAAGTCCGTAAGGCTCTGGCCGCCCCCCAGGTACCCCACCTGACGGCCGCCGCACCTGCGCTACCATCGCTTAGGTCCCCGTCGAGACGGGATAGGCTTTCGCACGCAGTGTCTGATGTTAATCCTGTAATAAAATCAATCTTTTAAAATAATACTAATATATTATAAAAGCTTATGTAGTTCAAATTTTGGATGTGTGTCACAAAAATAAACAACTTCAAAATGAACCCCACACACATCAGGGTAGGCAGAGGGAACCTAGTGTTAAGACACTCCATTCCCCACTTTCCGCCGAATTCTAGAGGCATTGCGTGTTGAGTGGCGGAACTAACCGCCGCTCTTTGCCTCGACATCAGAGTGAAGTTGTGAAAATACGAAAGGAAATACATATTTTATTTCCTTGAGTGGGGATTGAACCCATAACCGTCGCGTTATAGAATATCTACCGATATAAAACAGTCGTCCAGCATAAGGATGGTCAGATGCAGCGGCTGCCAGCAACGGTGAGAAGGACCTAGCGACTCTCAGAGCACCGAGGACATTGCTCCGTAGAGCACTCTCCCAGCACGCTGCCCCGCCGCGGCCACTGCTGCCCGCTGTGTTGATGACTGCCCATACACCTGTATAATTATATAAAAAATGAAACCATTCATATATAGTATACCATAAAAATTGGCTACAGTACGGTCAAAAAATCGAGGTTAAAATGTGTTTTCTGAACTTTTACGCTTTGGTTTAAATTCAAAATATACAAAATGCACGGGGCGGCCACGATTTACCAACCGTACTGTAGATAAAATACAAGTAGGTACTGGTAGTAAAAATGGCAACAAAATGGATGTGATGTTCATTTTCTCTTATGATACTCGTAGGTACTCACTTACATGTTGGACTACCTTTATCTTGTCACGTAATGTAATACTATGCTTATACTACAGACTACAATAGGCTCTTGAGTATATGAAGCCCTTTTAGCCGATAAAATTATAGGTTAACTGTACCAAAGTCTGTTGAAAAAAATTAATCCTAGTTAAAATCCTTATATTATACTTGTACTGTAATTTTATCATCTTTTTCAGTGCTAAGACACTCTGTTAACTTCCCGCTTAACTCTAGTGGCATTGCGTGTGAGTGGCGGAACTCAACACCAGAGTGAAGAAATGATAATATTAAATATTCTATTTATTCGACTGGAAGTAACGGAATCGAACCCACAATCTTTCGAGCTTATAGTCACACTTTGCGCTGCGCTATTTGTTTTTGATCTCAAATAAATAATAATACAAGCACAATGTCATCTATGAACAGTACGCTTTACTAGTTAGTAAGATCTAACTTCCAGATAACTGTTATCGTTTACACTGCTTCCGATGTGTACCCCGAGTTAACTGCGCATTACATAACTGCTCTTACAGTCGACAGATGGCACTAAGTTTGTAAAGTTAGTTCTTTTTATTATTACTTATAGCAAATATGATTGTGAAATAATATATCCAATTATAAAATGTATAAAACTATTATAATATTAAATAAATTGACTGGAATGACATTATATATAAGTAATTTTGATACAAAATTAATAAGCACTGCTGGTGTAGTGGTATCATGCAAGATTCCCATTCTTGCGACCCGGGTTCGATTCCCGGGCAGTGCAGCTTTCTTTTTTGTAAAGAAACATATATTTTTAAATTTAAAATAATGAAAATTTTTTATTGTTTTGTAATATAATATTTAAACGCTTTCGTGAGAGTTTGGATTAAGCGACATAATATATGAGTATAGTACGTAGTTATCTATATAGTACGAGTTTAATTAGCAGCTGCTGCTGTTATAATCCCGAGATTATGTGAATAATCAAATGAATATTATGTGGCCCAGCTCAAAGTTTATAGCCGTATAATAGCTGGAGCTGAACTAAACCGTATTCCATAATACAAACTATAGTATAAAATGTCATTTTGACATAGAAAGAATAAATTTTAATATGGCAATATGTATTAGTTTTATGATAGAAAAGTGTGAAGCCATATGTCAATTAGGGTTGTGGTCTGCGCTTGATAGATTAAAAACAATTAAACATAACTAAAACTTACCATGTTCTCTCGCAGGTAAATGTTGAGCGGTCGATCTCGCCGCCTCTTCCAATAAATCCTCCCTCGCTACGTCCAGCTCCAAGGTCACTAGCCTTGGAGGTGGCTGGTCTTCAGGGGTGGACGCGATATGGGCTTGTAACCATGATTCCGCTAACCGAGCACCGAGTCCTCCTTGCCGACATCCTGCTATCACTCGCCAGCCCTTGTCGCTTAGGTACGTTGCTATCTGTTGGATGAATAATAATAAATAAATATGTAATACGTTATATATATTATGAATTCCTACTTTTTTTTCAGCTTCACGCTGTATCCCACATGTAGCAGGGTAGACAGAGGGAGCCTAGTGTTAAGACACTCCGTATCTGACTTTCCGCCAAATTTTTGAGGCATCGCGTGTTGAATGCCAGAACTCAACGCCGCGCTTTGCTTCGTTACCAGCGACGAAATGAAAATATTAAAAAAATATTTCCTCGAATTGGAAATTAATCGAAAAATTCGATCATTGATTAAAATCTCACAATAATAGTTTTTCTGATATATCTTCCACGCTAAAGCGCGGGGTTGAGTTCCGCCACTCCACACGCAATGCCTTCAGAATTCGGCGGAAAGTGAGAAGCGGAGTATCTTAACACTATATTCCCTCTGCATACCCCACCGTGTGAGGAATACAGCATTAAGCCGATTTAATTTTTTTTAATCTTCCACATTCAGACAAAAATCACATTCTTCTCTAATATATAGAAGACAGCAAAACACAAACTAAAATCCTCTAGCACCTCTAACACCGTCTCACTCAAGTCGTCACGCAAGTACTAAACAAAAACAACAAACATTAAAATCCATGTTAAACAAACAAACAGTATCGCAGGCAGCCTCTGTGAATGTGATACCAGCAGGTTCTGTGATAACAGCACAGCGCCACTGGTAAAATGATTTACACAGCGCCGCCGAGGTGCTTCCTATAAATCTAATCGTGTTCGATCCCCAGTGACGTTGTTGTCGCTATAAATCCTTCTTTGTTTAAACTTGGTATATACTCGTGCAACTCTAATAAGCATTTATTATTTTCTGATGTGATATATGTGTTTTAGTGACTTTAATTTATTGTTAATTTTATTGTTAAATAAGTATATATGTTTGTGATTATTCACTAAGTAAAATGAATATGATAATAGATTTATTTATTTTAACTTCACGCTGTATCCTGCATTTAGCAGGGAAGGCAGAGGGAGCCTAGTGTTAAGACACTTCGATCTCCTACTTTTTGTCGAATTCTGGACGCATTGCGTGTAGTGGTGGAACTTAATGCTGCCTCTACACCAAAGTGTAGAAATGGAAATATAAATTTGAATGAATATTTCATTTCCCCAAAATTCCACAGATTTCGTCCTCAGAATTATCAGATAATTATTTTTTCGAGTTAGGTAACTTGAATACAATTTATTAATACATACTTGTAGTCCAAGAGCGGAGTCCACGGAAGTGACAAGAACAGTTTTCGCACTATCGACAGGAGATACCTCAGCCACTCTGACCTTACGCAGCAAGTAGAGAAGCAACGCGCCGACTATGGAACACAGCGCCGCCAGCTGCAGCCCCAGGGACAACCACGTGAGAGGGTCCATTTTAAAACGTGTGCATTATATCAATTATCTGGAAAGGAAAATGATAGGACTAAGGAATTTGCAATTTTATTGTTTTTTTAGCTTAACGCTTCTATCCCACAAACATATTTCATTTCAACGAGTAGGAATCGAATCTACAACCTGATCACATTGACTGGCCTCAATTTTAATTTTATTGATATTTCATATAATTAGATAATTAGAATATATATTAAGAATAAGAACAAAATATCCAAATAAACATTAATTCTTTTGTAATTTGACTTAAAAGCGGTTTACAGAAAACGCTTCAAAGTCGACAAGCAATATTAGATATCTTGTAATACCTATTAGTCTATATTCAGAATAGTCTAATAATGTCCTTGTTAATGCTAAATGTAAATTAATTGGCACATTAATGTATAATTTATTTGTCAACAGTCTACCGAGCGTCTACAGCTTAATAAACAAATCACACAAAGGCGTTGTAATTCATGCTCGCGGTTGCTACTGTACAGTGCGGTCAACAAGTCGTGGCCGATCTGAAGTTAGTTGTAAGCGGCTACGCAGATTTGGTATTAGAATATTTAGTACTTTTGATTATTTTGTCTTCCAGTGAACTTTGTGCAAAAATTCAGAGAGGCGAAAATAAAAAGCTGAGCGGCCACGATTAGTTGAGCCCACTGTACAATAGAGGTTTCATGCACGATGCACCTCCACCTTTTGCACCTGTGGAGTACCTCTTTGTGTATTTTAACAAACTACGTCATTAAGCTCAGTTTTAAACAATGCTTTTATGGTTTTTTAAAAATATTTTACTGTTTCACCTATTTCTAAATATTTGTTATAACTGTGTTATTTTATCTTTAGTCTCTTCGCTATACGGAATAAAAATATAGAATCAAAACACTCTATTCTCTACTTTTGTTGATTGAAAGAGAGTACACGTATTTTTGTTTTCTTTCTTTGTAGTCTACGGTAGTGTATATGAGATTTAAAACTCATATACATTTTATACGTTACGTTTGTATTTTATAACTTTAAATTATTTCGTTTGCCGAGATCGCGGTTTCACGCTGTTCTGGTGTGGTTTCAACAAACATAACATCGGCTATTGTTTTTTTGTTAAATTTGTTTTTGTTGAATGTAATTTAGAATGTAAAGCTCTCTACTTTGGTAATTTTATAATACATTTATGTAAAGTAAGAGTTGTGGGTTCGATATCTATTCGAGGAAATGAAATATTAAGTATTTTCATTTCCTCGCTTCCATTTAGTAATGAGGTACAACGCGGCGTCGAGTTCCTCTACTCAACACGCAACTGTCTCCAGAATTCAGCGGAAAGTGGAGAACGGCAGTGTTTTAACACTCGGTTCCCGGATTTCATCAGAGTACTTTGCTAATTGCGGGTTACAGCATGGAGCTAAAAAAATAATATTTTTTGCTTGAAATCTTTCATCAAAACGTCTCTCAAAAAGTCTCAATAGCATTTAAATGAAAAAGTCAATTGAGATTGAATATTTTTTGCAATTCTATTCCGTGTACAGTGATGACAATACGTCAATAAGTAAATTTACGGTCAAATCAAATGGTTTATTGTATTGGTCCTAGTATTAACAGCCTGCTGCTATCGGTAGGTCGTAAGTTCGATAGTTATATTACAAAATTATTTAATGATATATTAAAGTGGAAAAGCACTTAAAAATGTGACAAATATTATTTATGCAAATCCATTTATATTTGGAAGGTAGATTAAAGAAACACTACTAAGCGGGATATAGCGTGAAGCTGTTATATAATATATAAGTAATATTTTAACTTGTAAATATCAATCAAAAGAAATCTTTCAAACATATAAATATTTCAAATCCACTTAAGTCAAACACTTGCACTTTCTCTGCAGCGCTAAAACGAGCAAAACAGTTTCGCGCTTTCATAAGCGGAAACTAATTATACATTTTACTAATATATTAATTGTAATATGAAAACGTTGTTATTATTTAGAAATATTTGTGAACATTGTGACTTGAAATTTCATTATTTGCATATCGATTTGCGATCAAAATTTTATTAGTTGTTTATTATTTTTGTTCATACTTTTTCGAGCTTAACGTATGCAGATAAATGAATATGATTCGTTGCATAGAGCGTAAATCGAACTTACGATAACTTTCTTACAGTCAGATGCTATACCAATGCACCACGAGTCATATGAATGAGATATAACTCGTCGTGGCACGACGTTTACCTTTACAATTACACCCCTGTGTCTCTGCGCCACGACCAGCCTCTGAATAATGTATAATTTGCAGCAGTAAACTAAAATAGCTAGATTAGCAGTGGTTTATTACTTAAATGGACTCTATGTACGTTCACACGCTCGTTCAATTTATTTTATTCACGAGTGACATCTGTTTTCTCATGTTTTTAAATAATTCATAGTAAAAGTATCGTATAACTTGCTACGAGTTTAAAGCGAGACTTTAAAGAGCATAACGGTGTAAGCTTCTATTTTCTAGAACCCACTAAAACACTAAAGTTGTTGTATTGTTGTATGGTAAACTTTGATTTAGTTACTGGTAGGTAGTAAGTTATTTATTTTACGTAAAGGTATTTTTTTAATTCACCGCTGTATTTAGGACACAGTAGGGTAGTCTTAGAGAACCTAGTGTTAAGAAACTCCGTTTCCAATTTCACCGAATTCTGAAGGCATTGCGTTTGCTTGACGAAGAGAAAATAATAAACACTCAAATGCCTCGACTGGGAATCGAGCCCACAACCTATCGCGTTCACAGACTTTAGCTCCTGCGTCACGAACTGGCCACCTGACCTCTGGCCTCAACTATTAGATAACCAAAATAACTTTTACACAATTTTCTTTATCACAATTATTATAGAAATAAATGATATAATAATTAACGAAGAACTTAAGGTATAATAGCGATCGTTATCACGACATGAAGCGACGATCGTTCGATAAAAACGTGGGTAAAGTTTCATTGTGCATTGTTTCTTTACACTCTGAGATGTGTAGAGAAGTTCATGGCCAAATTTTTACAAAGTAAAGCGTTTTTTATTTACATTTACGTATTTGCATCACATATTAAAACTATATTTATATGAGAGATATTTAATGATAAAACGTACTTTTAATAAATAATGATTTGGAAGTGACGAAGTGACAAATCACATAAAAAATCTTATGTTGAAAAATCATATAAGTATATGTAGAACTTTTTAGCGTGTTATTATTTCGTTTTAGAATTTAATGTGAATTCGCATTACCACTAATAAAAAATCATTTAAATATTTTACTTCTTAATAAATAAAATCTACTATCTTTTAATTTGTAGAGCAAAAATACGAGATGAATGAGATTTATGAGATAAAAGAATAACGCAAAAAGTACGTTACAACAACATTATAATTTTTAATCTTTTTATTCTGTAATATATGGAATTATTTAATTGGTCTGTATCCGATAGCTTTCGTTACGTTAATGGCAATAAGAAGTAAGGAATGTAATTTTTTTTTCTCGATTAGATATTACGGTGTCAGTCAAGTTGAATCAGAGCAAACTACTAACTATGGCAACTTGTTCTGTTAAGTTAAACATACTTACTGTGTAAATAACTGCCTTCTGATAATGAGAGGAAAAAATATTGACTAAAAGTATTTATATATATTTAGCACATTTGACCAGTTAGGCTTATAATGAGTAATATATAAAAAATATTTCTGTACATAGAATATTTTTATGGATAAAATATTTACAGATATGTGAAAACACTAATACAATATGATATAGTTTTTGTTTGTCTGATTGTCTCTTTATCTATTTATACTGGTATATCTTTGGAATTACCATGACTTTAAATGAAAATTTCTTTGTTGTACAGCTATTAGGTATATCTGGCTTATAATTATGGAACACTGACGCACCTTCTGTAGAATCACAACAGTTCAGCTACGCATTAAGAAATCTGCGTCTATATAATCAACGTCTGACGTGTACACGAGATGATTGTGAGTTCGATTTTCAGGTAAACGTAATGATTACATTTTTTTTTTTTTTTTTTATGGGAGAGGACAAGGCAAACGAGCGTTCGGGTCACCTGATGCTAAGTGATCACCGCCGCCCACGACCCCATGCAACACCAGAGGAGCCACAGGTGCGTTGCCAGCCTTTTAAGGTGGAGATGAAGGGCACCGGGGCCCGGCATTACCTAATGCGAAACGCAGTGGCAAGGGCCACTACTTCACGCCGGTTTAAGATGCCGGGGGTGGTATTAAATCCGGTCGAGTCTGCCCATGCGTGTTGCCATTACTGGCGACGTGACTCTACCACACGTACTTTAGTCGCCTCTTACGACACCGACAGTACCAGGGTGATCCTATTCTAAGCCGGGACCACACGGCTGAATTTTTAAATGGTTTGCATTTTCACGCTCCGATGGTAAAAAGCGCGGAGTTATGTTCCGCCACTCAACATCCAAATTAAGTGTAAAAAGGAGAACGGAGTTTGTCAGAGTTAATCATGACATACAGTACCTGCAGCGGATATTTTTTAAGCAAACTCATAAAATAACTAATATTAATTTAACTCTAATACCTAAACGTTTCCAAATCAAACGAAATCCCACATTACCATCGAGCGTGTAAATAAAAAAAGCAATCCAGTAGTAAGGTTAGTATCGGAGTGCATACAGAAGTAATAAGATATTAGTAAAATCACAGCATATGCGGTGCAATGTTGCACAATTCACGTTAGTACTTGCAAAGGATTTGTAAATGTAATATGATAGATAGAGTGGTTGGATTGCAGCGATTATAAACTGATACGGTCTTGTATGATAAAATTTCGCGTGAAATTTAATGAGGGTTAAAATTTTTTAGTCGTTTGTAAGCGTAAGAGTGTCGTGTTTTTGTGGTGTTATCTAAATGTGCAGGAGAGCCCAGCGTGTAATCATTTCAGGTTAATTTAATCAAATTGTCTTTTAATTTTTTTTTTAAATTTTTTATATCACGTTATTAAATGTATCAAAGATATGAACTTTAAGTTTATCGCGCATAAGAGGGTAGACACGGGATATCTAGTGGTAAGTTCTCCGTTTGCCAATTTCCGGCCAATTTTCGAAACATTGCATGTTGAGTGGCGGAACTCGAGGTTTTGTCTATCATTGGATTATGGCGAGGCCAGTGGTGGCACGAGGTACAAGATTATGATTCTAAACGCTAGAGTTTGTGAGTTGTCTTCCCAGTCGAGGCAAATTAAATATTTAATATTTTCATTCCTTTGGTGACGGTGGGTGCGGCGTTGAATTCCGCCGCTCGTCGCACAATGCCTCAGAATTCTCTTCGTCTACCCTGCTACGTGCGTGATAAAGCGAGAAGCAGTATTTTGTTATTGTCTTACTAATTGAAATAAAATCAAAGATACTTAATAATTCTTAATAATGAGATGCTTAAAACAGAAAGGAAAGTTATTACATTTGAAAACATTTAAACAAATATATATTTTGCAACATACAACAAATATATGTTTAAAATATTCACATTTAATTTAACAACCGGTTTGTACGATAAAACCTCTAGTACTGAACCAGAGCTGGTGAGCTATAAAGAAGGTGTTAAATTTAACTGAACATGACTAGACTGCAATTTCTAACTGCACTGCTTTTATTTTCTTTTTCTCACTTAAAATGACTCAAAGATATTTTAAACTTCGCAATTCTTAGTACGAGTTGTTGATACGTGAACATGATATCCCATTTTATTTGCCGAGTGGACTTATTTAATTCATGTAGTATGTAAGTAAGTAGTATACACATACTAGTAAAATATACCTAATGCTAAATAAATTATTTAGTTATTTAGGTATAAAGCATTTGCAAAAAATGTAAGTCATTCAACACGTCATGCCTCCAGCATTCGGTGAAATGTGGACAATGGAAACAACAACAACAACACAACATAACTTCACGCTTTATCCCTCGCGGGGTAGTCAGAGAGAGAGCGGTGCGCTAAACGCTACGGTATCTACATACCTCTTTCGTCTCGTCCACTGTCATCAACCGCATCATACATAGCCTTCAGGGGGTCCTCATGCTTTTTACATGACCTTCCTCCAGTATCTTTAATACTGTGTTTTCGAAGGTCAACCGAGGTCTCCCCTACCTGTCTTACTGCTCACTTTTCCATCATAAATCTTTTTTTTCCACAGACTGTCCTAACACTAGGTTCCTAGGTTCCCTCAGCCTATCCTGCAAGCTACTATACGAGGAACACAGGGTGAAGCGAAAAAAAATGTTTACTACACGAATAGTTTAATTTTTGTTTTCTTAATACTTCAATACAGGATTGATGAACTGAAACAATACCTATCTTTGAATAAGCTATTATTGGTGGCTGTTCATTGTTTTATTGTTCGTAGTGTTGTGCCATTTTTGCCTCATTACTCACTGCTATTCTTAAATCATTAATACTCAATTAAAGGATATCTTTTGAACAAGCATAAGGTTTTTATATTTGACATAAATTCTGTCCATCAGTCAGTTGAAGCAAGTCGTCGCGCATGCTCTCCGAGTGAGACTGTAACCCAACAGGTTGTGGGATCGATTCCCATTCAAGGAAATTAAATATTCAATATTGTTATTTAAGAAAATATATATTAATTGAAATAATAAAAGCAGCATTGTTTTTGTTATTCAATAATTGCAGAGGCTTTGACTATAATTTATTAAGCACTTTTTTTTAACACGACAAGATCGTTTCCCATTTTTTGCCAAATTCTGAAGGCATTGCCCGTCGAGTGAAGGTAAAATATTAAATACTTCATTCATTTCCTCTCCAGCAGTGACCTGACCTGACTTTGTGGCCCCGCGCCAGGACTGGCCTCTAAGCAATTTGTTTCAGATTTATGTAACATTATAAATTCTTGCTCAGATTTTATCTGATATACGAAATGATTATGTCCTCGTACCCAGGCTCGATTATTACAGGTTTTGTCAATGAAGTCAATGTAGACGAATCACCGTTGGCCAACACTGTCCTTATAACGCTACTGTCACGAGTGGTCCAAGAATATTGAAAATCAAAATTTTTAAATGTTGGTTTATGATGATATTTTTCTTTTTATATACTTAAAAAAAATTACTTCCCGCTGTATCCCGCACAAAGCACAGGTAGAAGGATTCCCCATTTACTGCTCGATTTAGTCGCAGCACATAATACCGCGATTTGCGTCGACATCAGAGCGAAGAAACGAAAACTTTTAAATAAATATTTTCGTTTTCACTAATGAGGATCGAACCCACAACCAGTCGGGCTTACAGTCGTACACTTGTGCTCTTGCATCGCGACTGGCCTCAATATTTATGATATCGTTGAGTTCCACTGCCGAAATCGCAACCCTCGAGAAATCGGCGAAAAGTGGAGAACGGAAATTTCTTAATGGAAGCAGATTGTCTTAAAACTAAGTTCCCAGGTATCCTCTGCCTACCCTGCTACATGTGTGACAGGTGTAAAAAAAATTAACAAATAAAAATACTTGGCCTCTTATGCCTTACACCACATTGAAATACCAACTTGACAGATATTGATATGCATAGAGCATGCCACAGCCTACGCGCCGTGGTACGATATGCATTAAAATGTTTAACACTCATATTGTTGTGTTATTGTGACACGATGCATTTGATAAGTATATCATAGTTATTTTATTGCATAAATGTGTTCCTTCAAAGGCTAAGAGTTTTACTTTCTATACATTTTTTATTATGTTTTAATATTGAATAAAGGCCGGGAGATTTTATTTGGAAAAGATTTAATGTCAGCTTTACATTGCATCCCACATACAGCAGAGTAGGCAAAGGGAACCTAGTGTTAAGACACTCCGTTCCACACTTTTTGCCGAAATTTTTGGGCGTGCGTGTTAGTTTGACTGAACTCAATACGCTTTGCCACGAATGCCAAGTAATTTTCTTTTCTTTAAGCGTACTATTTTAGATTTGTTAGTATAAAATTTTTATTATATGATAAGAGGATAATAATAAAATAGAATTACTATTGTTGTAAAGATATTAGCGCGTATTTAATTGTATGACGTCTCTATTGTTTGTTTGTAGAGTCGTCCGTGTCGCGGATGTCAAGTGAAAGTCAAGAAAGTATCGGCGGAACTGAGTGGACATTGAATTATACACGAATGGAGAAGTTAAATATTGTATAAATATTTAACAGCCGGTTCTAGTTAAGTTCAAAATAAACTAAATGAGTTTCCGTTCTTATAGAAGTATTTTTATTGAATGGTTTAATCATATGAAGGGGTAATTTGTCTATCTATACTTGTCTTCTGTATTTGACAAATACAGAGCAAAAAAAACTTATTGATCAAACGTGATTTATTGAATTTCTTGGTGTTTTTGTTTGTGCTATGACTGATTTTTTTAAAAAAATATTTATAAATAGATAAAAAAAACTAGGTTAACACCAGGTTCCTTTTGCCTAGTCTGCTAAAATACTAACCGTTATTAATCAAAACTGTAGTCCTTTAAATTCGCTTTTTCAAAATGAAACAAGCTTGTATTTTCAGAATGTTTTACTGAAATCGGTGAGGGTGAACGTATTCTGGTCACGATCAGATTAAAAGAGAGCCAGAGTAAAGAGTGAATGAAAATCCATTTAGTTGTTACAACATACGACTACCAGAACAATTGTTATACGATTTAATCAAGTTATATGGTACTTATCGAAATCGAATTATTTTGTATTTTATGCTAAATGTTTCTTTTTTTTATTAAAAATCTACTTATTTTCAAATATCCATTTCTATTTTATGGGACACGCAAAGAAATTGAAGAAATTAATAGATTTTCAACCGTAAAACTCTTTCAGAAGCAATCTTGCGTTTAAATTATAAATAGAATCCAATCCAATATCAAAATAAACAGGACTTATATAGACTGCTGTGACTTCTGGTGCAGCAGCTCGTAGTTGACGGTCAACGCGATGGTTGTATGTTCGAAACTTAAACTAGGGGAATTTAATTATGTTTAATTTTCCCAGTGCTGGAAATAAAATATAAATTTTATTTTCATTGAAATTTATAATAAAATATTTACTACTGTATTTAAATTAATATAGTAGAGCAGATGTTGATAATTTATCCTTAATTTATATTTCATGAATTAGACTCATCAGAAAAGAAAAATTAATATATCTTTTTATCCATAGGCATACATAGTCGCCAAATTTTAGAACTAGGTACAAATTTAAGCAATATAACATATTATTATATCATTAAGCTACAAAAACTTTTAGAAACCAGTATATTCTAACTGTTTAATGAATTATAACTATAACAATTGACATGTTAGTACGCCATTGTCCCATATCTCTTAATCTCGGGTGAATATCCGATCGTCGACCTTCCAAGGTAATTGTCCTGTGGAGGCGTAGCGAAGAATAGGAGGAAATGGGGCCAAACTTTATAGCATGTATGTATGTGTGGTCGGGCCTAATGTAGTTATTGTGTATTTGATGTCGACGTAAATTGTAAACGGTAAGTGGAAGCCATTTTCTTCGTATGGTTTTAAGTATTTAAGATGTTTTTTTTTTTGTGTTTTTACTTTTTCCGTTTTTTGTTCGTTTGCTCTGTTGTAAATGTGCTCTTTTCCTTTTTTATTTGCTTTAGTTTAAAATATACCTAATTATTTCTAAAGAAAAACGTGTGATACTCAATGACAAAACGAAGTAAAGAAAATAATTTATAATATTATTTTTTATAATCTAAATATTTAAAGTTATATATAGTTTTTTATACATATATCTAGAAAATATAATATAAATTTATATGATAGAATTTAAATAATCAGAATTAACCTTTGATGAAAGTATATTATAGAAAATTGTTCATATAACAATTGTCTGTAGTTGTACAACTAGTATTATTATACTGATCATTATATTTAGAAAGTCAATAAGCATTAAAATAGAAGAAAATAACATTTACGATTGAATGGATATTAACGAATGAACTGTAAATTATTTATTTATTATTTATTTTATTTAAATAATAGCTAAGGTTTATCTATTACGGTGATTGTGGGTTCAAATTTGCAGATTTGTGTGTATATTTTAAATGTTGTGGTATACTTAGACTTTTTTCCCGACTACTAAGGGTTAAGAGGGGTTATTTCTTTAGCATATGTATATAAAAATAGAATAAATAAATAAAATAGAAAGTAAACAATTTACTATAGAATTTATTTGTTGCAGGAATTCTTACATTGTAGTACTACTTACTTACTGTGGCACGCTTTCTTGAACATCGATCACCGCGGCGTCAAGCACCGTGTAATAACCGGTCATTGTCAATAATACGATATGTGACTTTATAGTTTCTAAATAACGATTTGTAATCAAATAAATTTTTAATATATTTTACAATGAAAGAGGATAAAATAAATTTTATTCGGGATTTACACAAGAGGAACCATGCTGGCGTACGTACTGCTTACCTAAATAACTAAACTATTTTTTTTTCTATTAAACAGAAAACTTGATGACAAACAAAATCTTAAAAAGTCCCAAAAGATTAGTTGTTTAAATTATTATTTATTAACTACAAAATAATAAATAATATTAAATAAATACTTGTTAAGTACCAGCGGACGAAGTCGCACAGGGGACTTTAACAAAATTATAATATGTAATTATTTCGAAATATAATATAATAAATTCATGTCTTTGCCTTTCTACATTCTACCGTTAATAAACTATCATTAATTCATAGCTAATTATAAGTTATAATTACTCGTTTCTTATTAATTACCAGTCGTGGCGCAGGGCAATAAGTGTGTGACTGTAACGTGACTGGTTGTGGGTTCGATCCTGGTAAGGCCAAGGGCTCCAAAATTCGGAGGAAAAATTAGGAATGGAGTGTCTTAACACTGTGTTACCCTGTTTACAGAGATATAAAGAGAAAATGTTTTTTTTTCTACACAAAAAGTAATTAATTTATCTTCACGTCCTGAGCAAAAACTGTGACTGTAAAACCGAATGGTTGTGGGTTATTATTAAAGATATCAATTAAAATATATTTAGGTATCCGTGTCTCAATTTTACTCGGACTAAAGTAATCATTTATTCAAAAGTAGCGTTCCCACACGATACATTAAGACAAAAGACATTCTTGGTTTTATTATTAGTTATTTGTGGGACTATTTCAAAGCTCTCCGCATTAGACGGTGATTAAACAAGCTGTTACAGCGGGATGTTTACTTAAAAGCATTTTGGAAACCCTCGTTGAATAGAGTCTTATTTAGTTTTATTGAATCTGCTTTTTAAGATTAGATTAAGTTTTTTTAAGTTACATATGTATGTACTATTTAAAGTAGTTTTCGATTTTTTTTATCCGAATTGAGTTCGACATCTAAAATCTTTGCAATATATGTAAATACAATTTTTTCTCTACCTACTCCGCTTTGTGTGAATATTACCTGAAAAAGAGAAAAAAAAACTTGTGAATAAAATTGACATGAAGGGGCATTTATAGGTGGCACATATTACAATGATTATTAGATCTTAGTAAATATATGTAAGACCTATGCTATTTTTGTTACAATTACTGTCTTTGTAATTGTGCATCGATGGTTGCATCAAACGGGAATCGAACCCAAAACCTGTCGCGTTTACAGTCACTAATGACTCTACACTACAACTGACCTCTAAAAATATGTTTTATATCTAAAACAGATAATTGAGTCAAATAGATAAAATTCTTAATTTTAACCCAATTTTAAATGGTAGAAGCGTCAGTCTCCAAGGTTGTTAGAGCATCATGTTGTACAGCATGACGGCAAGAATTCGTGAGCGACCGAGTAGAGCCGATAAGCCACTCCCATGCATTCCAACGCCACGCTTGACTTACATACCCATTTAAATAATGGTACGGACTCTCCTTCTTCTCTTTGTGATGTCAATGATACCTAATATTGATTGTTTGCTATTTTATCTGTTAGCACAGATATAGATATAGATATAGCACAGATAGCTGTGCTATTATAAAAGAAATAGCTTATTGTCAATAATATAAGTAAAGGACAAGAAAAAAATATTAATGCTTTAGATATTATTTATTTACATAGGGGGATTTGAAAAATTTATATATATATATATAAAACGAAAACAACTTTACCAACTTTAAATATTATTGATGAATGTTACATTGTTGTTTTATTTTTTTTTAAATAATGGACCCAGGTAGGCAAACGGAACCTAGTGTAACCCTCTGTTCTCCACTATCTGCCGAATTCTAGAGACAAAGGGACAAAGGGAAATATAAATTGAAATAAATATTTCCTCCGAGTGGATAATTATGGACGGCGAAGCCGCGAGCGAATCTAGTTATTAAATAAAATACTTGATTTCGAAGTTGTTCCAAAATATATGTGAATTCGTGTTAACATTACAGTAAAGGTTACTTGTAAGTCAAGTCAGTTGTATTACGAAAGGTCCTCATAAATTAACGTACCTGACTCAAGTTCATTATTGACAATTACCATAATGTCTAATTATCATAAATCAGAATGTAATATAACGCAATTCGAAGAGGAGAAAAAGACGGAGAGTTCCATGTATATTATGATGATTATGTTAGAAGAAATGCAAAAAATCATTGCATTTACTTTTGTTAATAAATTAAACAATTAAGAACGATTCTGAAATGGGAAATATGAAAATAAAAATGTTGACAATCTAAACCCTAAAAGCACCTTAAAAACGCTACAAAAATGTTTTTTATTTCCAATTTCTTAAACTATAATTTAAACGGGCATTGTTTTCAAAATGAAGTAGTTCTCTTTACGACTAAGTCATAATAAAAATAAACAAAGAACAGAATTCAACTGAATAATGCATTTTTTACTAAAACTATTTTCACATTTCACCTTAAAAAATAAGAAAAGTTTATTTTTCATGAAATAAGGATGTCATATTATATATTTAATATATAAAAACATTTTTCTTAACAATTTTAATATTTTAATTATATCTTGTCATCTTGAATTAATTAAATTAAAACTAATTATAATTAGAGATCAATGCCCTGCAAAGAGCAGTTCTCAGTTATAGTGTCCTAAAAAAATGTGTATTTAAACAAATATAACGTCACAAGCGGTCATCGAGTCGGTTAGTTTGTAAACAGCATCTGTTATGTGGCCGTGTGGCGGTTAATAATGTTTAGAAAGTTTTATATTTGTCACTGTGAAAGTGCCGCGAATCTACCTGCATGACGTGATCGCGGGCGGAGACATTTTGCACGGTTTGTTGTCGATTCCATCTTATCTCTTGATGTAAGGATAGATAGATAGATAGATAATAAAAAAAAAGATGTATTGAAACTAATTTAGGAATGGGAATAAGGAATGTCTCAATAATTGGCTCTCTCTCTGCCTACCATGCTACATGTGGCATAATAAGGCTTTAGATTCAAATAATATTCTTTTCATAAATATACGAGTACACGTATACACGAGTATATTGAAGTAACTTCTATTTTTTAAAATAGGTATATATAATATTATACCATAACACATTTGAATATATATTTTCAAATTAGTTTGTTATCTTTATTCTTTTTATTTGCGTAGTCCGTTCAAAAACTGGTTACACTACGTATTGTTTTAAAATTATTTTGTCTTAGAGAGTCAATGCGAATGGAAAATTTGAACTCAAAGTTAGAGGATGAAATATGTTTTTTTTTTAATTTTTCAAATTTTTACTATAAGTTTTTCGAAACGAAAAAATTAGAAATATATTCAATATAAAATACTACTTTCTTGGCAAAAGATAGCGTTTCATAACAGATTGTGTCATAAATAAGTTTACAGAAGCCATGCCGAGATCGCATACTAAGTAGGTTAGATAAACTAAATTGAATGTTGATTTAGTCTAAATGCAAAAATAGAGGTAAACTTTTTAGCAGTTAGACTTCGTAAAAAACTAGAACATGCCAATGAAAATATTTAATACAAATATAATTTGAATTGCGATTTCTCTAAGAATATATATATAAGATGTTATTTACAAAATATATTATGATATCTGACTGGACTTTTGAATGACGTCTTTCATCGTGCTTCATTTTTTCAACCGAATTTAAGGAAAAAATGATAATTCTACTAAAGATTACTACAATTAAAGTGTGTGTATTTTAAAATTAAATATTGTGGATTGTACGGTTGTAGCTTTTATAAAAACAATGGATTTAATAGTTATTTTGATTTGAAGCCTGAAGCAACGTACGTAGTGTATAGTTACCCTCTTTCTACACTTTTTACTTCCAGATTACACATTCTTTGCCCATGAACAAAGTTGTGTTACAGTAACGTTTTGTATCCCTGCACTACGACTGGCCTTTCATCTAAGACATTACAAGATGTTAAAATTTGAGTCATATATTATTTCAATTTACAAAGATTCCGTGACGATAATAGTCTTAAAACGATTGCTGTAAGAAACAATCGTAGCATAATAACAGCGGCAAGTAATACACCCGTGGGAGGGTCTGCCGTCTGTGCAATTATAATTATACGGAGTCAAGGTTACGACTAACGACTCGCGTCGTAGTCATTTTCTTAAATGTATATAGTCAAGTTTTGTAATATAGGTACTAATAGTTTATTTTTTACTACTATATTCAGATACAAAGTAATTTAGAACTGGTTGGTTTATTTAAAAAAAAAACATTTTAAAGGATTGAAGGCTGGTAAAATTAGATGGCAGATTGTTTTGCGTCGAGGAGCTTTAAGAATGGAGCTTTAAGAATGGAGCTTTAAGAAATTAAAAATAACGCGGCTGGCTGTGGATTCGATCCCCAATTGGGGAAATGAAATATGTCATTATCATTTCTTCGCACTGGTGTTGAGGCAAAGCGTGGCATTCAAATTAGTCATTCAACACGCAATGCTTCCAGAATTTGGCGATAAATGGGGAACGGAATGTTTTATCACTAGGTTCGCTCTGTCTATCCTGCTGTCTACGGAATACAGCGTGAACGTGATAAAAAAAAAACAATTCAAATGTAAGTAAATAATCTCAATCTATCGGTCGCAAAATCACGGGGATGTTTACATGAAGACGAAGTATAGGAAAAAAAAGCTAGCTCTCACAAACGTACGGAAATATAAATATCAAGAGCCTCTCAAAGTTGCCAATTTGTTGGTAGTTGAGAGCGTGCATGCTGTGAGATTTTACCGATTTGTCAGCACTCTCAAGAATTTTATATCGTTGCCAAAAAGTAAAAAATGCCCTCTAACTTATCAACTATAACAGATTTTTCTTTAATAGTGTGCCATTATTTATAATTATAATAGAATATAATTAAGAATCACATAATTTTGACTGTATATTTGCAACAGCAACCTATATATTTATATACAGGTTGCTTTAAACACATTGTTGTTATTAGATATTCTTTAAAAAAATACTTTATATTTTGTTCTTATAACAATCTTAGTACATTATGTATAAAGAATGCGACAAACCGTCAACGTCTGTAGTCAGTTCAAGCGAATGACGTAATAAGCAAAGAAGTACAATGTATATTTTCCGGGAGTGCCACGCAATTTTCAATCGTCCGATTTGCGGTAAGAGAATTACTGTTCGGATGCAATCCAAAGGGCGGTATTTATGCTTCAGCTACCACTTCGATTAAAGTTTTCTAAACATTGAATAACACGCACATTTCACTTCCATATTTATAAAACAATTGCGGCAATATTGACAATTTCCATCATGAAAACTAGCTGTAGCAGAAGTCAATAACAATATTTTATAAATTAAAAAAAGCACAAGTGTAAAGTTTCATATAAACATATTCGTATATACGTGTTAACATACATATAAAGATAGTTTTTTTTTCACTCTATCAGTTTGTATAAGGGAGAAGAGTTTGTTATAAATTATCTTATATTTTTTATGTTTTTATAATTGAGGTCAATTGTGGGCAAGTGAAATAGGGACAGAGTGTATTATCATTAGATTACAAGCTTCCTTCAGCTTTCTCTACTCTTTCTGGGAAAAAAATATTGTAAAAAAACCGTTATTTTTATAGTACGCATATATATCTTTTAAGTAAGCATATCAGGTTAAGGTTAATTTGCAGGTTCTTTAGCTGATGCTATTGCTTCATCAAGATCAACGTAATGAGCTTTATGTATCTACGTATGTAGTATATACACATGTTGAAATAAACAACACGATTTATATAGTCTATGTTAGTTTTGTGAAAGTATGTATATATTGTGTAATAAATTAAAATCAAATAAGAAGTAGACGCTTAAGTGTTTTTATATAATATGTTTTCGAGTAACTTATTCAATTATAAGTAGTTAGGTATGCTAATATCTATGTATTTTTTTTAATTATTGACAACTTACCAAATTATATAATATAGTAAAGTTTTTCGAGTCCTGTCAATAAAATATGCCTATTTTACGCTTATAGTTATAAGTAAGGACTCGTTCGGCTTCACTTACTAGAACATCTTGAATTTTTCATTTTAATAACAATTTCTATATTGAAAAGTAAAGTTTCGGTCAATTTGATGAAAGAGTTCTTAATAGAAATGTTGTCGAACAACATTAAAAATAGTGTAATTGGTTTATTTATGAACCGTCATTATTTTATAAAACGAATAAAAAGTGAAAATTTCATTTAAATCGGTTAATCCGTTTCTTCGATTAGCGCGAAGTGAAGAAGCAAAACAAACAGGCTCGGTAATTTGATATTGTAGTAACGTCGTTGTAGCGTTCGCTTGACACCGACTTGAAAATTATAAAATCTTTGTAAAATTATTTTTTAGTTAAAAGTCGGTGGTTTTACTTTTTGTTTTAAAAATTTATTTACTTGTTAGAATTTATTAGCTTTATTAAGATTCTAAAATTGAAAATATTGCTATAAAAAGAATAAAACATACTAGTAGTTTCTGATAAACTCGCGAACCATAATAATATTTAAAATATTAAAATTCAGAATCTATTAACTGGTGGGTAACAGGATGTAGCACCAAACTACAGATTTGGTCTTCTGTCGAAGCGTATCCGCTCGTTAGAAGGATGGCTTGGCGACGGTAATAATTATGCTGTTTCCGGTGGGCCCAATCCATCTATCCATCCATGCGCCTATGATGATTTGTTTATGCTGTCAGATGCTTGATTTTGATTTTTTTTTTAGAATTTAGGAATTCACGTATTTTATATAAAATGGGGGTATTATTCGCTTTTTCTGGTGTATAGTATAATATTTTAATATGATGATTTCTCTATGGTTACACTGCTATACGTGGTATACCTACAGTAAAAAGCTGATAAAAATATACGCGGTCAATCCGGTTAAAAAAATCTAATTTAAATTTGTTTAAATGTATTCAGTCGTTTTCCTTGAACGAATAACGAACATTTTTAATAATTAATTGTAGATAGCATGTATTATTATAAAATTAATATGCATTCTTGAAATATATTTTATTAGCATATTATGTTACCTCAAACATTTGAATTGTGAAAGGAAAAAATAAAATGTCGGTTGCTTTATTTCTGGCATTGAATTTGTTTTTCAAATGAGAATATTTCAATGTTTAACTAACTGGTTAAATTTGTTTTAGGTATATAAAAAAATAAATGATCTTTGCGCTGTATCCCGCACACAGCAGAGGCAGCTAGGCAGAGGGAACCTAGTGTTAAAACCCACCGTTCTCCATTTTCCACCGAATTTTTGAGGTGTTGTATTTTTGTATTGAGTGGCGGAACTCATTGCCGAGCTTTCCTTCATTACCAGAGCGAGGAAGATTAAAATTCTAGTTATTTCATTTCCTCGTGCGGGAATAGAACCCACAACCCGTCGCGCTTACAGCCGTGTACCTTATTCAACACGTTAAACATATCTATATTTAATTTTGTCTATAAAAAGCGCTCTAACTAAACAAATACACTGTCGAACTCTTCAAAGCGTTCGTGATAAACAGTACGATACTTTATCAAATACAACGTCTAGTTAGCAACAGGTAATTGTGTTACCAAATTAAGACATACAAAAATGTTACAGATATACAAGAAATAAGGCCATTTTAAGGTTCAAATTAGCTTGCACATCTATAAGGAGCGGCAAGGTAAAGTAGAGCTAAAGTGGGTCAACGCAAATAGTCTGACGTTCAATGTTTACAAACAAAATTATTTGACTTGTTATTATTACAGGAAGTGCGTTATTATTTTTAATTATTTATATCAGTTATTGTATTTTTACATAAGATATAGAGGCAGTTGGAAATAATAAGACTGTCTTAAGTATGTTTAATGATATTTTTTTATGATTTTTCCAATTTCATGTCAAATATGTGTTTATATTATTATTTGGCTATAATATAACAATAAGTTTAAACGGGCGAAGCCGCGTGTGGTAATTTCTCAAAACCTAATTACTGAGACATTCATAATTAATAAAATATTTATAGCACTAATATAGTGGCGTAGTGAGGCCCCACTACGCATCACGCCCCGGGCGCTACTCCCAAAGGGGCGCCGAATGGTCCGGAAAACTATTTAAATATTGATTAAAAACATAAATCAAATACGTAATATACATTTGATTTAATTGTATAAAAACCATTAATTTAAAACTAACATTTTATACATGTATTAATTTAAGAATATACTTTACATATGAGATTATATGAGTTCGTCTGAGGGCTTAATAGTATCTTTTTATATATTTTCTATCGTAGATGCGTATCTGCTGATTATTCAGGTGATCTAACAACATCCAAGCTGGCCAATTATGATAATTAAATATATTGCGTTTACACATCTCCGTTTCATAACGCCGTCGTAATTCCTTACATATTACAAAGACGGTTTATGGACCGTGGCTGTAATCCGTTCAATTCGGCAAGCGTGAAAATTGTTGAAATTCAATATATAAGGGATATGGCAAGTTTACTTGCTGTTTATTTTATATATTGTTGCGTCTTCAGATGTTTATGATATTTAGATTCAATATATGTAAAAAGTAAATAAGTACGGCTATTGATTGTTTTTTTTCAGCTATAGGTATCCCACACACGACAGGGTAAGGTAACCTAGTGTTAAGACACTGCATTCCCCCTTTTTCCACCAAATTCTGAAGGCATTGATGTTGAGTGGCGGAACTCAACGCCGTGCTTTGCCTCGACACCAGAGGGATGAAATGAAAATATTAAATATTTGATTTCCCCGAGTGGGAACCTGTTGCGTTTACAGTGACACTTTATATCCCTGTGGTTCATGACATAAGTACAAGTTAAAAAAAAGTATTTAAGCTACCGCCGCCGCTAGTAAATATAAATGATAACATACCTATAAGAGACTTGATTTACACCAGAGAACTGGTTTATTCAATCTCGCGTTTCACTCGATGCTAAATTTCACGGTTTAAGGCTGCGATTACGTGGTGGAACCTGTGTCCGACGTTATTTAACTCTAGCGAGAGTTATATAAAAACATATCCACTATCTATACTTATAATATATGCGGTTCGATTCCTATTCGGGGGAATAATTTATTTGTAACAAAATTTAATATACGTGTTGAAAGTTATCTCAACTAATAGGTATCTCTGCCACGTTTGTATTTTTTGATGAATTTAGTGTTATTTGTTGAATAGTGCTGGTGTTTTTTTATCACGAAATATATAAAACAAACAAGATATTTTCATGCATGTTGCAAAAACTAAATCTTCAAGAGTTTATGTATAGTAAGTAGGTTATACTAATGGTAATTAATTATCATAATATTATTTATACACTAACTTTTTCTTTTTTTTTAAGCCAACAATTTTAGCATATACCATTTGAAAAGTGTTTATATAATTTTATATAATTATATAATATATTCATATTGTATTTAACAAAAATAAAATAAAAATACAAAATGAAAAAACTTAGCTTTCATTTTCGAAATAACGACTTTATAATTGTCCAGAATATAATTTAAATAATAATTTTATTTTTATAATTAACACATATTATTTATTACACTGTATTCCTTTCGAATCGCAGTTATCAATACAACAATCTACTTAGTTTTCTACCGCGCGTCGTATCCACGTATCCACGTATTGCGAAATATACAATTAGCATCTAATTGTAGTTGTGTAGTTACACAACGATTTTCGGAGCGATCAAATTTTTACGGCATCCGCTGTTTCGCTTCTGTAATTACTTTGGTTCTGCTGAATCATTATTATTTTAAGACAGCTTAAATTCTTTGGTATTAAATATTTATATATTGACCGTTTTGTTTTTTTTTTCAAGTTTACGCTGTATCCTGCTGGGTAGGCAGAGGGAACTTGGTTGTAAGACAGCTTGTTCGACAGTACATTTTCCGTCGATTTCGGAGGCATTGCGTGTTAAGCGGCGTAATTTAACGCTCTTTGCTTTGACACTAGAACGAAATGAAAAAAAATTAATATTTAATTTTCTCGAGTGGGAATCGAGTCCACAACTTGTTGCATTTACAGTAGCACACCACGCTTTAGCTGAATATTTATTTTAATTATATTAGTTTTATAGCAGCTGTGACTAGTAAACTTAGAAAACTTAGACACGCTCTCATCACTACGTTTTCTGTTCCTATCTTGCGGAATTCAAAGCGGCGTTGAAAAAAACTGGCCCTTTTTTACGAATACAAGAAAAACTAGGAAATTTTTTTGCTCAATTAAAAAAGCGTTTTTGTGGAGATTACACTTCGTTCATAATAAATTAGAAGTAACGTAATGATTATATATTTATTATTTAACACAAGAAAGTATTGATTATAATTAAAGCGTGTTAATGGTTAATTAAAACAGTATTTTCATGCAATAATTTAATAACAAGTGTAATGAAACGGTGTCGATATTTTATAATTAGCTGTAGATATTTCGTTGTTAAAATAAAATATCAACTTAAACCTTTTTACCTGAGATCTAACATTTGTGTAAAAGTTAAGTAATCTTAACACAGTGACAGCTAACGTTCCAACCAAATTCAATAAAACAGTTATTTTGTTGGAATATTATTTTCATATTGACATAATTTTTTTATTTATGAACTGATTAAATAAAACTCAACACGCAGTGCATCCAGAGCTCGGCAGAGAGTGGGGAACGGATTGTCCTAACACGAGGTTCCGTCTGCCTACCCTGCTATGTGCGGGTTATAACGTGACACCGATTCTATATCCAGAATGTTAAAAATGAGAATGGATTTTTTTGTTCGCAATGTGATACTTCTCAACTAATACAGCTGGGCGGTGATAAAAATCTAGAAAATACCTTTGACCTTCAAAGCGTAACGGTCAACTCAAGGCGAAGGTCATGATGTCAAATTCTGATTCGGACGTCTCAGTATTGCTTTGCAATTTGTATATCTTATCACACTTAAAAAAAACTATTTAAAAAAATGTAACAAGAAAATAAGATGACTTGAACCTTATTTTGGTGTTAATTGTGAGTCTTGTAATTATTATGAATTTATTCATATCACAAGTGGCGCAGGGGTCGAGGGAGTGTCGATAAATGCGACTGACTGTGGGTACGATTTCCATTCGAGGAAATAAAATATTCAATTCTACTATGAAATGACTGAAAATATCAAACTTACGACCTTCCGTTATGCGTAAACATAATAATGCTTAACATTTATGTCATTGAATCGTATAGTAATGACTATGACACAATTT